>QEPC01005778.1:1224073-1235868 GCA_003113815.1 Sphenodon punctatus
GAGTTCGGCCCGAACTCGGCCTGTTCGGATGACCGAACCGAACCGAACCAAACTTCCGAACATGAACTGGCCGAACTGAACTCAATTCTGAACATCTAAATGACCGAACAGTTCGGTCAGTTCGGATCGTGTTTGGGTGGCAAAAAAAGGTTCACTGTAACGTCAAACATGACAGGGAGGGGTAGTGCTAGTCACTGAGGAGCAGACTTCCAGGCACCAGGGGTGGAGAGGCTTGCAAGAAATGAAACTATCTGCCTCCCCGCTTCCCAACACCTTCTGAGATAGTCACTGTTCCTGAACAGTAGGCATTGAGTAGGATTATTAGATTGCTTTAAGTTTCATTTCAGTTTTGTACTGAAATGAAACTTAAACCTTAAACTGAAACCTTGTGTTTGTGATTCCCTCCCCTGCATCCCATATAGAGAGAGATAGAGAGATATAGATATAGAGAGATAGATAGATAGGTTAGGGATAGTAGTTGTAGGAGCTAGCTTAGTGATAGAGATAGCGTTAGTGATTTAGTTTTAGTGTTTAGAGTAGGCCTGTGTACTTATTAGATAATCCATTTAGTCCATAGCATTTAGAATAGTTAATAGCAGTTAGATTTAGTGTAGATAGATATATATAATATTAGATAAAAATTAAATTAAAAACCCCCATATAAAAACAAAAAAACCAAATAAAAAACAAAAGAAAACCATATAAAACCCAATAAAAAACCAAAAAACCATATAAAAAACAAAAAAACCACCCAGAACATTTCCCGAATGGCCGAATGGAATGGCCGAACGGCCGAACGGAACGACTGAATAGCCGAACGGAACGGCCGAACCGAATGGCCGAACCTGAACCCGGCGAGCTAACCGAACTGCCGAACCGAACGCAGCCGAACCGAATGCAGCCGAACTGAACGGACGAACCCGAACCGCGATCTATTTGCCCATCCCTACCAGGAGGGCACCTGCAGATGACTGCAGGGGCTTTCCAGGTGCTCAGAGGGTAAGGCGATCACTCAGATAAGCAGGACACAAGCCGTGAAGGGCTTTAAATGTCAACTCCAGGACCTTGAAGTGGGCCTGGAAGACCATAGGTAGCTAGTGCAGTGCTTGGAGCACAAGTGTTATGTGTTCTCTGTGGCCCATCCCAGTAAGGTGGGCTGCCACATTCTGCATTAACTGCAGCTTCTGAACCGTCACCATGGGCAGTCCCATGTAGAGCGCATTGCAATAGTCTAGCCTCAAGGTGATGAACGCATGGATGATAGTGGCGAGATGAAGTCTGAGACATATGGGTGAAGCCTCTTCATGAGATGTAATTGGCGTAAGGCGCCCCTGGCCACAGTCAATACCTTGAAATCCAGGTGTAGCTGGGAATCCAGGAGCAGCCCCAGGTTCCACACAGATGGAGCCAAAGGAGGACAGATACTCCCAATAATGGGGGCAACTTCCTCCCCCAGATCACCGGTCCCGCCTAATAACATCACCGCTGTCTTATCAGGATTGAGCTTCAGTCAGCGCAACCTCATCCAATCCCCTACAGCAGCCAAGCACCAGGACAACAACAAGACAGCAGGGTCAGTACAGCTGGGTGTCGTCAGTATGCTGATGACAATGAACCCTCCCAGCTGCGCACGACCTGCCCGAGCAGCTTCATATACACGTTAAACAAGAGAGGGGACAGAATGGAACCCTGCAGGTCCCCACATTGGAGGCCACCAGGGGACGAAGTACAGTCCCCTAGCACCATCCACTGAGATCTATCTGCAAGCTATGAACGGAACCATTGTAAAACAGTCCTGTCCACCCCCGCCAGGTCCCACAGGCATGTCACCAGAAACTCATGGTTAATGGTATCGAAAGCTACTGATAGATCTAATAGGACCAACAGGGTCATACGACCCTTGTCCAGTTCTATGAGGAGGTCATCGACCAAGGCTACAGGCACTGTCTCTGGGCCACAACCCAGGCGAAAGCCAATCTGCATGGGATCAAGAAAACCGATGTCATTCAAATGCGCCTGGAGCTGACAAGCCACTACCTTCCCTAAAAAGGGGTGGTTAGAGACAGACCAGTAACTAGCCAGGGCATCCACGTCAAGCGATGGTGAGGTGCGATGCATGAGGTGCATGTGTGCAAGGGTTGTGTGTGGGTTGCAGGAGGGTGCACACATGCAAGGGTTTGCCTAAGGCAGCAAATCCTTGCGGTGGCCTTTCACAGTCTCACTTTCTGGTTGTCAGTCTGTTGTTGAAGGCTCCAGGTTTCATTTCAATCCGTTCTGGGTGTCGCACTGGGAAGATGGTTCTGATTAATTAGAAGGGGAACCCCTCCCCCTGTCTTTAGATTGTAAGCTCTCGGGCAGGGACCGTGTCTATCTTATTCTCTGTAAAGCACCAGGTACATCGCTGGCGCTATATAAAAGCTAATAATAATAATAATAATAATATAATAATAATAATAAGTAATAGATAACTAGGGCAGAGAGGTTTGGCCAATAAGTCCATCCACTGTGGCAATGAGAACACAATAGAGGGTAAAGAGCAAGTAGACTAATCAAAGCTATAGGTTTTGTACGTCTCTATACAGCTTACTCAAGGTAAGCTATATGAGATGACAACAGATTTGAGAATAGAACTTGGAAGCCTTCAGCCCCAGAACTCTGCTTATGTATGCATTATATGTTGATCAGCAGATAAATTACTGGCAATGTGTGCAATTTTCTTAGTGCTGAGCTTAAAAACCTGGCACAAAATCTTCTCTTTTGTGTTAGTATTGTTAATGATATTGATTGTTTAACATGACAATAAAAGAAATATTATGGTATTGCTCTTGTTTCCATACTTTGTAAAACTGCTATAAATAATGTACTTAATAAATCATTTATCTAATCAAAATTATGTTAATTAGTGGATAGCATATTTATTTATCTTATTTATCACCTCCATTGTAATTTAAACTCTCTGTGTAGGTAATAATCTAGAATGTGCAGTATATATCATCAATTGTAAAATAAGTATTCTTTTCTTTGTATTTGGTTTTTCTCCTATTTATATTAGTATTGTAACATACTCCAAAATTTCAGTTTGAAAGAGAAAAGTTAATAACTGATTAGTTTTGCTTAGAAAATGAAATAAAATAAAAGAATATTTTATTATGCCACTACTTCATTCATTAATTGAATGGATTTTTAAAACATTTTTTATCTCCTGTTTCAAAGACACAGTCCTCTCTATATTTCCAAACTGTCTTTTCTCACTTAGATTATGCTTAATCTCTTGTTTTTAACACATAACATATAAAATAGCTTTAAAAGCCCCTAGCTTTCCACTCCACCAACTTTTTCTCTAACCCCTCCACCCAGCTCTGTCCCTGCTTGCCAAACAAACAAAAGGGTCTTACATCTCTTCTAGAAGATGAGTAAGTTTAGGTGGATCACCAATGGGGGTGGGGGTGGGGGGTGGGAGTTCCATAGTTGTGGGGCAGTCACTGAGAATGTCTCTCAGTGCCCTTGAGGTGAAAATGTCACGGGCAGATGGAATCCGCAAGTGTGCGCTCCTGGCTGACCTCAGAGGCCACAATGGAACAGGTGGAACAGGTGGTCTTTCAGATACCTGGGGCCCAAGCCAATTAGAGATGTATAGGTCAAAACCAGCACCTTGGACCCACACAAAAAGATTGGTTTTATAAAATTGTTCTAAAAATGCTCACTTATAATTTTTTTAACATAGCATAGGGGCTCGTTAAAATCACCATTAGTTAACTTTTGAGACTGTCAGGTAAAATAGTGGTAAGCTTTTCCTCCTGTTTCAAAGACACAGCCCTCTATATTTCCAAACTGTCCTTTCTTGCTTAGATTAAGCTTAATCTCTTGTTTTTTTTATTTCCTGTAAGAATTCTAGTGTCTGGTCTAGCAGCTTGTGACTTAATCATTAGATTTATACTTCCTGTCCACAGAGTGTTGAGAGGTCAGTGGAATCAGAAAACATTGCCTTTGGCCATCCATTATGAGTCATGGACTTGGCCTACTTTGTTGAAAGCAAGTATCAGACTATCTAACAGGCATTTCTTTAAAAGCTGGGATACTTACTTTGCTTTCCTCATAGTCAATGGAGGAAAATCTCCCAAGAATTTGAAGCTTCTTAGCAATTTGCTGAAACAGCAAGTGATCTGACTGACCTTGGCCTTCTATTTTGCCAACACTTTTGAAGAAAAGCTGTTTTTGTTCAAGCAGAGAATGTCAGGGTAACATACTGTAGGAAAAACTTGGAATCTCTTTTTATGATATCAGTTTAAAGAAAGAACATTAGTCCATGACATTCCCTGGAATTTTAATCAATAGGTATTTTTATTGGCAGCTCAGTTTTTTTAACCTAATTTGTTTTACTGATTCCCCCTCTCCACCTTGTATTTGTAAAGAATAAAGATATTGAATCAGATAGTTACAAAGAAACTTTCCTAGATGTGGATGGGACTCAAGTGAATTTGTCTGCTTGAAAATAAAGTGAACACTGTAATTAGGTAATCCTAAATTGTTTTTATAGAAAAATAAATGCATAATTAAAGTAATGATTTGTTCTTTATTGTAATCCAGCGCTGCTGGAAAATTTCCTGTTTTGTATAATCCCTCTCTGTTTTAGTACCCTAGTATAGCATTTGTGAAAGGTTGCAGACTGTGAATACTTGAAATGGAACCCCCTATTTATTCACACAACATAGGGTATTTTCAGACATTACGAGATCACGGTGAACCACGGTGAATACCCACCTGTGGTCACCGTGTCCCATACGTCTGTTTGCGGCGCGCCAGATGTTGGCCACGCTCAATACCCACATGGGGTTTGTTTGAACCACGCTTCCCGGGCTAGCCGGGGGAAGGTCCCGGGAAGCGTGGTCAAACGGACCCCGGGCCGTGGCCAAGGAAAAGTAACGTCTGGCCGCGTGCCACGGCCCGGGATCCCCAGCGGGATCCCGGGCCGTGGCACGATCGGCCGGACGCGGCGGCCGCATTGGCCCCGCCGCCCGCCCGTCTCCTCGGAGGGTGGGCGGCGGGGTGCGTGGAGGGGGCGGGGCCGTGCGGCCGCACGTTGCGCCGTGCGGCCCCGGCCCTTCCCACTTTCCCCGCCGGGATCCCCCCGGCACGTCTGTTGTGCCATTACGGGGTGACCCCGGCAGGGAACGAAGCCGGTGGTGCCGGTACGGGGCCAAAGGGCCCCATATCGTCTGAAAGTACGCAGTTTCAGCACAGAAACAGAAGAGCAAATTTTCGAACCCCCCCCCTGTCAATGTGACCCTGTACTGGTACAAACTGACCACCTCTAGGGTTCAGAGGACGTGTCAATTTGAAGCTTGGCTGAGTCCTTTTGCAAAAGATTGCTATTTAGAGTTAGCTTTGATTGCATTTGCAGCATGTAGATATTACTTGTCTTTTAGAAACTTGCCTAGGACCAGGTAACTCTTTCACATAGGAAAAGGCATTGAATAGTAATGATTTTTTGCTTTGAGCCAGTAATTTATAGCTCTTTATCCTTTGTGGATTTTTAAGAAAAGGAAGCTGAACATAAATCTTCTGCAGTTACTCTATTCATTCAAATTCTCATTTAAAAGGAGATTGTTTTACTTTTTGCATTTTAAGAGCAATATATTTTCTTTAATTTTAAAAGTCTATCATATTTCATAAATTTATCCCAGTTTACAGCTCTTCCGGATTTTTCTTTTCTGGACATTTCTTCAGACGATTCTTTTGGATTGTGAGCCAGTTCAGATGTTCAGTTTGGAAGAGAAATCTTAAAGTCACTATTATGACAGGACACTAATGGCGCCAGAGTTTATACTGAGTTGGCATTTACATTTAAAGCAGGGTTTAAATCTCTGCAGACTGCGTTAAGATTCACAGCCGCCATTGGACTTTAGGTCTGATTTGTAGGTAACTGAATACTAGTACTGTATTAATGAAACTGATTTGGTAAATATCAGTTCTTAAATATGAATTTTCTTTTGGGTTCTAGGAGTTGAAAAGAATTAAGGAAGACATGAAACAAATTTTATAGGCATAAATGAGAATTTACAACAGGTACTTACATTTAAAATTAGATACATTTGTATCTAAATCTGTTGTCGGAACTGAAACTATAATTGAAGCATCTTGATGTCTGGGAAAAAAATCAGGAGTCAGATTTTAAGCTGGATATAAATTGCTTATCAGAATTATCTAGCAAGCAGAATATAAGCTAGAAATTCATTATGTAAGAGAATGCATAATTATATGCAGAGCTATAGAAATATATAAATAACACTTACTATCCAGGTATAAAAACTACTTGCCAGGCTGAGAGTTGCAGCAGGGGAGGAAAGCAAAAATACCTTTGCCAGCTCAAAGATATGCTCACCAGAGGTGAGGAAGCAAATGGATTTTTACAGCCCTGATTATAATAATAATAACAACTTTATTGCGTGGCCAATGGCCATTGCAAACACAAACGTGAGATACAAAAACACAAGCCAATACGGCTCAAATATATGCAGTATCCAAATAATTGAATGAATAACCAGGCCATCAGTTAAAATAACAAAACATTAAATAGTAAATACCATAATATCCAATAACTAGACCAAGGGATACCCAGCTAGAATCAGAGACCAGAGTCGAGTAATCTAGGAACCTCCCTCCCATCTTCCTTTCATATGATGGACTCCCTCCCCTTTCTTAGTACCAGAACCTTGTAAAGAAAGAGGGCCACATCCCTGGTTTTTGTCCCTTCTTGGCCAGATAATAACGAAACCAGTACCAGTTGGTCACTCAGAGACGGGTCGAGATAAGATAGAATACACTTAGTGCGCAAACTTGTATACCATTCACAGTGCAGTACAATATGCTTCATAGTGTCCGGGAGTGGCAGCACACAATTACAGGGGGGGGGGGGGACTAGCGAATGCCTCCCCTTAAATCGGCTCTCTGTAGCACCGCAGGGGAAAACACACAGCCTAGCCATGGCAAAGCATCTGCAAACTTGGGGGCTCAGCTGATGGAGTAGATACAGTGCCGGGGCAAGGGGCTACTCATATAGTTCCATGACCAGTGTCAGCGAGGACATACCTCTGAGGGTGGCAATCTCCTCCTGGGAGGAGATATAGGTCAGCCTTTGGGAAAAAAGGGCCCTAACGGCCCCAAAACTCAGTAAATGGAGGTCATCAAGCACAAGACCCATATGGCAAAGCCTAGCCCTCACCTGGCTGACCCAGGCATTGTCCTCGCCTAAAACTAGGGTGGCCAATGGGGCGGTACGGTAAAAGTGTAACTTTAGCCAATACCCTATGGCCAGGCGCCAAACCTGAGTCTCAATGGGAGACAGCCCGCACTCTCTGTGGAGGGCCACATTAGGGGCATGCCCTGATTATATGTATTTGCTTTATTTTTATTTATTTTATTTATTTTTAAAATTTATATCCCGCTTTCTCCCACCACAGGCGGCCCAAAGCGGTGAACACAATACATATAATATAACTAAAAACATTTCAATTCAATTAAAAAAAACCCAACAATTCAACAATAAGACAATCATAAAACACCCCATACCACCCTCCCTAACCGCCCACCCTACCCTTCTCCCTCACCAAATGCCTGATGGAACAGCCAGGTTTTGTAGTTCCTGCGGAAGGCTGGGAGGTCTGGGGACAACCGTGCCCCCGCCAGGAGGGAATTTCAAAGGCATGGCGCAGCCACTGAGAATGCCCTATTCTGCATGCCCCCCCGGAGAACCCGGGGGACCGCCAACAAGGTGCCCCAGATGACCGCAGGGGTTGATCTAAAGCCCAGGGGGTGAGGCGGTCTTGAAAATAAGCAGGGTCCAGACTGTGTAAGGCTTTATAGGTTAAAACCAACACTTTGAATTGGGCCTGGAAGACTATTGGCAGCCAGTGCCAAGATTGGAGTACTGGTGTAATGCGCTCCTGGCGGCCCAACCCCACCAGGAGCCGGGCAGCCGCATTCTGCACCAGCTGCAGCTTCTGAGCCGTCACCATAGGTAGCCCCACATAGAGCGCATTGTGGTAGTCTAACCTAGAGGTAATAAAAGATCGTAATATTTGCTGAATACATTTTTAAAAGTTTATTTATTGGGGGACTGAATGGGAATTAATAATGTAATATCATTGGGTGAAAAGAAACAAGACAGTAGCTAGAAGTAACATGCAAGTCACCTCCTTGTCAGTTTGGTGGCTGCCAGATGTTCACCTAGGTCCACCTTAGGACAGTTGGCCAGCTGGTTGCTACCAGACACTTTGTCTGGAGAAGGTCGGCGATGTGGCCTGGGCTAAGGCTCACCCAGCTAAGCTAATGTGTACCCTCCCATCTGTTAACCCCACCTGGCCCAACTCTGAGGTAGGTCCGAAGACTGGACCCAGAGGATCACACTCACTGCAGCTTCCAAACAATAATGGGGGGGGGGGAAAGGGATATGGAGGAGCACACTCACCAGGCTCAGGTGCACATGCCAAACAGCTGATTGAGGGGCCTGGAGGAGCGCATGCACCAAACAGCCGATCAGCTGTTTGGTGGGCTAAATGAGCACACTACTTTGGGCCCCCCAATCAGCTGTTTGGTGACAGCTCCTCCTGGGGGTCCTATCCTGCTGGGCAGCAGGGGTCTGAAAGTCCTGTCCTGTGTGTACAGTCGACCCGTGGTTCAGAAGGACTTGTGACAGCAGTTTCCCTGCCTGGATCCTAGGGATGTGCGAATGCAGTTCGGATGTTTGGAGTTTGGACTGAACTCGGTCTGTTCGGACATCCGAACCGAATGTCTGAACTGAATTCGAAAATGGCCGAACAGTTCGGTCATGTTCAGGTGAGTTTGGATGAGTTTGGGGGTGGGAAAAATGTGACTTCGGGCGGGAAAAATGTGACTGGAAGGGGGAGGCAGCTGAAGAGCAGACTTCCTGGCACCAGGGGTGGAGACAAGGGGTTGTTTCAGGGCCAAATGATACCGATACCAAAAAAAATCTTTGAATTCGGTATCAGTATCGATAGTGCTATTTTTGAATGTTCGGCCAAGTTCGGCCGAACCGAACTCCGCCAAACTCAACAACCGAACCCAAACTCGGGTTTCGAACTGAACGTCTGAACATCCGAACCACATTCTGTTTGCATATCCCTACTGGATTTCCCCCCCCCCCAGGTGGTGGCTGGTCATTTGAACTCTCCTCCCCACTGGACTGAGGAATGGCAGCTACAGTGGCCCTCCCTGGGGAGGCCTGGGAATCTGGCTTACACCTGTCTCATTTGTTTTCACCCAATATCTTTTAAATCTCTGCCTCACCTTTGTCTAGGATATCAGTGACTGGTGTTTTGATGGATATTTACTGTCTTTGACTTGAACTGTTGATCTCTGTTCTAGTCCTTATGGATAGTTTAAAATTAAGCCTCACAGTTTAAGAGGTCAGAATCTTTGCTTCCTCCACTCAAAATTATTACTTCTTTCTGAGCTGACCATTAGATATTGTATGGACAGCCTGAAGCTCCCAGCCTGATCTTTTGTCTCTTGAAATGTTCACAAAATGAAGAAACATATACAATGAACGTCTGTGTTGCAGGGCATGCAAGAGGAGCTTAGCGCTAGGAATCAACAGCTTCATATGAAAGGGAGCTTTGTGAAAGGAAACCTGAGTATTAAAGAAGAGACCGTTCATGAAATAAAATTAGTATGCTTATGCAAATGACCAAGCTATGACTTCATAATTTGTAATGGTATTCAGCTAGACAGTGTTTACACTTGTTAATGACTTCTTTTATGAGTGATAATTGATCTGGCTCATTATCATATTAAATCCTTGATCATATGCCATTAATTTGGAATGTAATAAATGGTCTGTTTGATTTTTAGTGTAATGAACTAATTAGACTAATTAAAATCAATATATGTGCCAATACTAGGCTTTGAATCCAAATGCTGCTGCTGTCTGCATTGGCTAAAAATCACCAGCTCAGTAAAAAGGGGTCTAATGCTGATTTATGATCACTTGATGAACGCGAAGTAGAATAAATTGCTTGTAGTGGTAGAACCAGCATTAGTGAAGAACAAGATACTAAGTGCATTGTAAGGTCAGTAATAAGGGCATACTTACATATGTAGCTATATGGCACCTTAAACCTTTCCTAATATATCAGGTTGCCTTAAAAGGATTATTTAGTGTTACAATAGAATAAAATATTTTGTGGCTCTGTGGATACATATACTGAAAAATATATAGCAGTACATTATATGCCACAGAATATAGCCACAACCCTCAGATCACTTACTATGGAGTTCTCCTGTTGAAATCAGGCAACTATTTTGGAGTAAGTGGTTTGAGGATTGCAGTATACCTGTGTAAACTTAATACATATTTACACATTTCAAAACAATGCTTTTGTTTGCTTCAGTAGACAATAACAGAAATGTGGGTCTTGTAAAAGATGTTGGATAGTCACAAAAAAGATTTATCCCCACAATTGCCCTTATAAGCCCCATAATCACCTGTTTGTTTATTCTGTTGCCATCAGATGTTCATCCCGGAGCCACTCCACATGGTATCAACTCAGGAAATGGGAAAGAAAACAGGCAAAAACAGGGCAATGGGCACCCAGGGAGTTGCCGCCTGTGTGTTGGGACCCCAGTAGCTCCATCTGCATAAAGGGTTGCCAGCTCCATAGAGATCCACAAACCAAAAGCCCAGAACATTATCTCATGAGCGATCGCATCCCACCTGTCTCACTACCTCTGCCTTCACTGGAGCCCTTAAAGGACAAGTATGTGAAATACAAACCAATGTGATAGAGAAGGCAAGTGATTGCTTGGCTGAGTTCCTGGCTCAGTATCATGTTGTGATCTCTAGCACTGCAGCTGTTACCCAGTGGGCAACTTATGTCATCCCACCCACCTCAACAGACCACAGTGCCCCTCGGACCTTGACTCCCAGCTCTGGTTTCCTCAGAAGCCACACCTGGCTGCCCAACAACAGCTGGGCCCTCTTTCCCCTATGTGCCTCCTGCAGGTCATCCCGCCCTGGTCTTGGCTAGGGCTAGCACCCTGCCTCCTCCACCACTGCAGGCAACTACACCCATGGATATTTAGGAGGAGGAGACGATGACAGGGAGAATGCTCCTCCACTGAGAGCGCTGCCCAAAAGAGCCTGGTCGGCTGCTGGCAAGAGCAGAAGGGGGCAGGAGGAGAAGAGGTGAGGGCAGCTGTTACCCAAACTGGTTCAGGGAAAATATGGCTTTGTATTTATCCCTGTGGAAACACCTATATTTTCCATCCTCCACCTAAATAAACTCTTTCCTGTTCTCAGAATGACTCCTGTACTCATTTCTGGAAAGGCAGAAGGATTGGTTGCATGGGGGCTGTGGAGAATGGAGGTATGGGAAGGTGACACACTACTCAGGGGCCTGGGGGTGGCATTGGAAGGGGCTGGGGGTAGGGAATAGCAGGGACAGTAGAGTGGGTGCCCAGGGAGGGAAGGTACACTGTCTCAGTGGGGTGCAGGGATGGCTGGTGGGTTTTTAGTTTGGAGGGGCAGTAAGGCCGTCCGGCAACATGGTGGGCGGAGCCAGGGCAATGGTAGGCAGAGCCAGGGCATAACCCAGCAGCAAGGAGTTCCCAGGGTTAACATCGGATTGGAGAAAACACAGTCTACATGCACATCAAGCTTAAAATATATAATGTATAAACCCCAAACACAGGGAAACACAGAAAACACTGGCAAAACACTGGCACAACACAGCAGCAAGGAGTTCCCAGGGTTAACATCGGATGGAAGAAAACACAGT
>QEPC01005778.1:1236289-1259600 GCA_003113815.1 Sphenodon punctatus
GGGGGGTGCGGGGTGGGTAACAGCCTAGGGGTGGGATGCAGGGTGGGGGTGGGTGCGGGGTGGGGGGGGGGAACAGCATAGGGGTGGGTGTGGGGTGGGGGGAAACAGGTTCAGCCTAGGGGAAGGATGCGGGTGGGTGGGTGGAGGGGGGTGGAGGAGGTCGGGTACAGGGTGGGGGAGGGAGGGATCAGTCAGTCTTACCTGTTGAGTCTGACTGCTCCTTTCTTCTCCTCCTTCGGCGGTCCTCCCAGGCTAGGCGTAGGTGGGGGTAGTTTAGTTTTTGGTTTTTTTAAAAAAATTGCCCATGCGTCCCCGTGCTCGGACCCAGGATGCGCGGGCAATTTAAAAAAACAACAACGGCCCAGCAGTTCTCGCTGCCACTGCCATTGCCACTTCCCCACCCCCCAACTCTCAGCGGCGAGCAGCAATGGCAGCGGGAGCGGCAGCAGGAACTGGCGTAGAGACTGAGGCTCTCTCTCAGCGGACTGACTAAGGCAGGGAGGAAGCGCGCATGTGCACTTCCTCCCTTCTCAGTCCCCCGAGTCAAGCTATCTCACCAGGATGGTCAGTGAGACTGCCCTGGTCAGATCTTCCATTGCACCCATTGAGCGCAATGGAAAGGCTTTGCCCCTCCCTCCACAGCAAGTCCCATGCGTGCTGTGGACGGAGGAGTTCAGTCGCCCAAATCACGTTTTCCATAGGAAAACGCTTTGGGCGGCTGAGCAGCTGAGCCTTTTTGTCCCTTTGGGGACCCACTCCCAGCGTGGGTGGGTCCTCAAAGGGAGAAGAACACAGTGACAGCTACAGAAGCCTCTGCAGCAGCTCAGAGGCTGCTGTAGCTGTCATAAGCGGCAGTGGTTTTTTTAGGTTTTTTTTTTAAAACAGTTTCGGCGCCGGTGGCCCCGGCAGTGCTTTGGGGGGGCACTGCCTTGAATTCCTGCAGGGGGAGCCGCCGCTGGTGGGGTGGCAGTCTGGAGGGCCCAGAAGGAATGCATGGACACATCAGGATTAGTTTAAGGGGCTTTATTGACATTTTGAACTCTTTGAACTTGACGTCTCCCTAGATGGTCAGGACTTCAGAGGCTGGGTGTCTGTGCCAGTGAGGGAGTTGATGTGATGGTACAGGGCATCTCTGATCTCCCCCACTATATGCTGCTCCACTTGATCCAGATGCTCCTGGAATTGGGGCTCCTTAGAGATGGGGGCGTGGGTTGTCTAGAAGCTGCTCCACTGATCTTGCATACATGGTGCAGTACACACAGGCAGCAGTGATCAGCAGGATGGCAGTGTCTAACTGGAAATTGAACTGGCTTATAAGTGATTGCCAGCATTTTTTCAGGAGCCCGACCGCCCTCTCAACCACGCAACTGGTGGCACTGAATTGCCTATTGAAGAAGCGTTGCTCTGGGGTGCAGGCCATGCCTTAGACCTTCACAAGCCAAGGTATGAGAGGGCAGAGCCCCCCAGGATTATGGATTTCATGGGCACCCCCTCTATGATAGTTATGGCGTTGGGTCAAAAGTTCCCAGTGTACATACGAGCAAAGAAGAGGGACTGGTGGAAGATGCAAGCATCATGGTTCTTCCCGGACCAGTTGGCCAGTATGTCCAGGAACCTGGTCCACTACAACCTGCAGCACCACTGTTCATTGCCTTCCTGTTAAGGTAATCATCTCTGTTGTGTGGTGGTCAGATGATGGGGATATCGGTCCCATTGATGGCCCAGATGCTGTTCAGGAAGCCTTGTCACCAGAATCCTTCCAACACCTCTTCAGTGTCAACCAACCGCACCACCCATTCCACCAGCAGTTCCACAATAGCAGTGCACACCTTGACAAAAATGGCACCCACTGTGGAGGTGCCAACTCTGAATTGCTGGACCACTGAATGGCAGGAGTCTGGGGTTGCCAGCTTCTAGATCAGCCACATACTTTTCCACTGGGATGGGTGCCCACATCACAGTGCTTTCCTTCTCCAGCTGTGGCCTGAGGATCTTGGCTATCTTGAAGACAAGACACCAGGGCATCCAGATGATTGTGATCAATTCGTCATCTCCCTGGGTGGACAGCACATTCTCCCACCAGTTGGTGTTCTGCTTCCCATCTCAGTGGGGTGGCAGACCCTTGTCAAGGGTTTGCCTTGTCTAGACCCTTGAAAAGGCTGTACCCTTGGTGGGTACAGTCATGCACACAGTGTGGGTGAGTGCTGTTGGTACCTGATAGGTATCTGGCAGTGTGCATCAGCTCCCCATGCAGGGCATCTGTCCTATCCTCAAGGACATGTTGTCGCACAAGAGAAGTCATTCTCCAGTGCCTCTGATCTGTGTCATGGACTGCTTGCCTGCCGAGAGATCGGAGGATCAGGTTGTTGCGTCTAGTGATCTCCTTGAACCAGGCACAGGAGACAGTTTGCATTTCCTGTATTGCTCGCAGGCTTGCCTCAGCAATGGTGAGGAGGAGCTGTGGGCCCTTAGAGGATGTGGTTCTGTGTCTCCGGGTATTTTCAGAGGTGACACCCCCGTCTGTGACCAGCTTACCCCAGCATGGCCATGGGCAGGGGTGTCATGTCTGCTCCCACCCTGCCAGATGTTTACCATGGGAAGGAGAAGAAATAAAGCCATACCATGGGAGGACTAACATGGGATGTGCACTGGGCGCCCGGCTAGCACACATTCTGTGTTAAGTCCTGCCATGGTATGGGGAAGGCATCCTTGGACCATGGTAGAGCAGGCCATCATGTCTGATGGCCCGCTCCACCTAACCCCAACCCGTGGCCGGAGCAGTTCTGGGTGAGCATGGTGGCCTGATAGGCTGCCACACCTGCCCATCTGAGAGGAGACGGGGCTGTGCTGAGAAGCACGGGGGTGGGGCTGGGTAGACCCATTTCCACATGTCCCCCGTCCCCTCCTCAGCTCTTGCCGCCAGAACATTTGTTCGGTGGCCAGGCAGATCCTTGTCTGGGGTGAGGGAGCTCACCCCGGGGTGGGTTTAAGCATGGCGGATCACTGAACCATCATGTTTAAATGTACCCTCAGTTGCTAGTATCCGTGGTTTCCACTGAAAGCCCCATGTCACTTTTTGAACCATTTCTACAGCTGATCAGATGCAGGGCTGGGATTGGCTGCCTTGTGATCACTCTGGGGCTTCTGCCATAATGTGATGGGAGGACCCAGCTACTGATTGGGAACATCCTTGCAAGCCTTCTTCTACCTCTGTTTGACAATTGGACTCCTGCACTTGTCCCACACACATGCCATACGAACACCGTATAGCTGGTTGCAGCAGAGAAACAAGACATATCTCTCCTGGAAAGGGGGGTAGCCTCATTGTATCAAAACAGGCAGGTGTGCACATCCCCCGACCAGCGTGAAGGTTGCTGTCTGCTGTGTAGGAGTGGAGATCTTCGGCTGCTAATGGCCCTACTATGTCCTAATCTTTTGAAAGTCACAATTTCTGTTGTTGTTTATAAGTAGCATGCTGTTGATGTTGTTGTCCCTCTCCACAGATTACTTCTGGGAGCTTTTGCATCACTTTGTGTGCAGTGGGAATGACCTTGGTGTTGGTGTGTAGATGCTGCTGCTATGACCTCCCTGGGCCAATTGGGGCCCAGAGATATTGAGGGGCAATGGATACCCTGACCTTTGCTGACATTTGGGTGCAGCCTGATGTGCAGAGGGAACTGTTTGACCCATCCTCTGAAGACGCCTTTGAGCTTATAGGGTTGCACATGCACAGTACAGGGTTCCTTGTCTGCCCCATGTAGGGTAGGTACTGCACCATGATGCTGAACTTCCAGGTTCTGGGGGATGCAAGAATGGGACCCCCTCAGGTGATGAGGGTGTAGGATGCCAATGAAACCCTGGTTCTCCTGGAGGTGTGTGGTCTGCCAGAGGTGAAGCTCTCACTGATGGATGCTGGCCTTCCCCTACCACTTGTTCGCATCATGGTCCTGATGGCAACGTGCAGTTATGGATGGGATCACCAGGAACACCTGTATCAGATACTGAAGCTTAACCTCTTGGGGGAAGTGAGTGGCTCAGAGTCCTGGGAGGATGCATCCACCGATGGTGAGCTTGTTGCATTGATTTCAGGGTGCCCTGCACGTCCTGAACTACCCACACCTCAGAGTGGAGATTTGTTGAGCCCCAACTCTGGTGCTACAGAGAATGTTGGGGAGGGGCTACTGTGGACACATGTTTGAGTGTGGGATGTGTGCAGGAAGAGCGGTGAGACCCCACTGGAATTGTGTGCTGCTTGCTGACTGTGGGCCTTGGACTGTGTAGTCAGTGAAGGATGCAGTGACCAGTGCTCCTGGCCTTCCCAGACAAATTGCCTGGACTTTGACTATCACTCTTCTTTTTTCCTTTCGCTTTTCATTCTAGGTGCTCAATAAATGGACTGGGATTTGCTCAATGCAGTCTGTGTTCTGTGGTTGGTGTCAAATGGCTCCTGTGTCTAGCTGGGGGCTGGCAGGTGTCCAACCCGGTATGCCTCTCTGTGGATGGGTGGGGGTGGTAGGGACCAGACCACCTCCTGGGTGGGAAGGGGTTAATGGGTGAAACAACATCTGTTTCCCATGGCAGAGAGTGGGTTACTGGGAGGGGCATTGGGTTGTGGGTGGGGCAGGGTGGGATGGATGGTACCGCTGCCCGTGTGGTGGGTTTCAGGTGGGGCTGTGTAGTGGCTGCTCGCATGCCCGCAGAGGACATGCCAGGAACTGCCTGTGTGTTGTGGTCTCCACATTTTCAACATGGGTAGTGGCTGCTTGTGGACCCCACGGGGTGACTACAAGCCCCAGCAGACTCTCTTCCTGAGTGTTTACACCCATTGATATATGCTTGGAGCAGGAGGGGCGGGGTAGTCAATTATTTTATAAATAAATAAATAAATAAATAAATAAATAAATTTATGTAACTAGGTTGGAATGGGCCCTGGTGCAGAAGTTGGAATAGGGGCCAGGGCTGGGCAAAGTTTCCAATCCCCAAGAGCTGCATACCAAAATTTTCATTGAGAGCAACAAGACACACAAACATGTGTGCGTGTACGCGTGCGCACGCGCACACACACACACACACACACACGCACACATGTGTGTCCTTTTAAAGCACCTGCCAGGCTAAGCCTCGCCCTTCCCACCTCTTCTGCTTTGTCATTGGCTGGGGGAGCCAGTGCTCTGTGGTCCTGGCGGCTGAGAATCTGAGGAGGCCATTCCCATATGCCATTCTCATAAGAGAGCTGGAAAAATGAGTGCTGGATGGAATTACCATTAGGAGGGTTCACAAATGGCTGAAAAGCTGCACTCAAAAAGTAATAATTAATGGAAAGGTATAAAATGTAGAAGAGGTATCAAGTGATGTACCACAGGGGTGTGTCCTGGTTCTAGTCTTCTTCAACATTTTCATTAATGACTTATTTAATTATTATTATTATTAGCAAGCATTTATATAGCACCAGCAATGTACCTGGTGCTTTACAAAGTAATGGAATAGACACGGTCCCTGCCCTAGCACTTACAATCTGAGAGGCAGAGGGGTGGGGAGACAAAGGAGGGGAACAGAGAGAGAGACAAGGGGCGTAACATTCATGAAGTTGCGAGGTTTCAGGTGCACGTGCTTGGCTTCATTGCATTGAGAATTCCACTTGGAGAAGGGAGTGGGGTGTATACTCAAAAAAATTGTAGATGACACAAAACTGGGTGGGGTTGGGGGACATTTGCATTGGGGGACAGGATTAGAATACAAAACGATGTAAATTAATCTAGAAATGTGGGCTGGGGAAAAATTATATTTAACAAAGACAAATGCAAAATATTACATATAGGAATGATGAAAGACCACAAATGTAAAATGGGGGACGTTTGACTAGGCAGTATTAGTCTGCAGAGAAAGAGCTGAGAATTATGGTAGATCATAAACTGAACATGAGTCAACAAAACGATGCTACTGCAAAAAAAGGCAAATGTAGTTTGGGGCCGCAGTAACAGTTGCATTTTTTCCAAAATACAGGAGACGGTGCTATTTTACCTGGTGCTGGTGAGACCTCACCAAGAATATTGTATTCTGGTTTTGGTACCACACTTCAAGAAGCATACTTTTCAGCCTGTGAACTCTGAAATGAGGGAAGGCAACCCTGAAAATGCAGGACAACGAGGGACATAATTTGCATAAAATGTACCTATGTATATATTTAAATTAGTCAATTTTCTAAATATTAAGTGGGACTAAAAAATAATAATCAAGCAATCTTAAAAAGTTAAAGGACTCACATATTCATACAATAACCTCTCACATAATCCAGACTTAAATCCTTGTCTTGCCAGTTTTTATGTCCAAGCTCTATCACAGCACTTCCCGCAACTGCTTGGCCTCCACAGCCCTATATCAAGTGAGCGTTACAGTTTACCCAGCCCTCCTTCCGCTTTTCCCCCACTCCAGCCATTTCTCCTCATCTGTGGATTCTCTCTGGCAGATGGGATGCTGTGTAGATTTTCATGAGACTGTATTAGACAATGGCCTAACAGAGAGGTTGGTATGAATTTTTTTATTATTGTTTTTAAAAAGGAAACTTAATGAAAGAAATCACATCATTAGTCCCTCACCAGGTCTGGGTTTGAAGTCTTGATCTGCTAATTTTTCCAAAAGAAACTATTAGAACTATAGTTTCACTCCAAACAGAGCTTTTTTAAAATTCCAAAGACTACAAGGAAAATAGTCACTAATGATAATTTATTATGTGTCAAAGAGAACAATAGAGAGCCCCAATATGGGAGGCGCTGCTTTGAGTTTGCCTGGGGAAACCTGGTTCAGGCTGGAGAATTCAATTAATTGTCCCATTGATGGCTTGCAAATTGCTGTCTTTCACCCCTCCATTCCTAATCTGGAACTTTTCAGCAATTGCAGAACAGATAACTGCAGGACAAATGACAAAAGAGGTGTTAAATCAGGAACATCCTGGAAAATCAGGGACACTCAAGAGGTTCGTCAAGAAGATTCAGAGGAGAGCAACTAAGAAGATAAAGGGGTTGGAGACAAACCATATGTGGAAAGACTGAAAGAACTGGATATGTTTAGTCTAACAAAATGAAGACCAAGAGGAGACATGATAGCATTTTTCAAATAAGATGGTAAAACATTTTTTCCCCACTGTCACAGAAGATAGAACAAGAGGGAGGATATTAAGAAAACTATTGGATATTAGGAAGAATTTTAAAATTGGCTAGATATTGCCAAGAAAAAAAACTTCCTAACTGTAAAAACCCTTGGGCAATGGAATAAATTGTCCAGTAAGGATGTTAAAATTTGCCTCCTTGGATGTTTTCAAAACCTGGCTGGACAAACATCTGTCTACAGTGTATCAGGGGATTGAACTAGATGACCTTCAAAGTCCCTTCCAATTCTACAGTTCTGTGTTTGATTGGGGCATGCTAAAATTCTGACCTTCAGAATTAGAAAGCCGTGTCCTACCCTATTATGATCTTTCCCTTTACATATGTATCAGAATTCAACTACAAGAGGCAATGCTTTGTGTTTGTGTTTGGTACAATATGACCCTCGCTGCTGGTGCATCATAAACCCCCACTTATCTAACTCCCTCCCTGGCTTGTGCTTTCTAATAGCACCTCTTACTGTCTCTTTACTTTAGTTAGACTAGCTTTTAGAGGAAATTATTCATACCCACGATACTTATAGTATTAGTTTATAATTAGGTAGTAGATGGAAAGCATGGATATAGTTCCTGACTGCCAGCCTGATGCTTTAGCCCAAGGGTAGAGAACCTTCTACCTCCCTTTAAAAATAAATACAAGCTCCAGGGACTACATAGAAATTAGAGGCAGGGTGCTTAAAAGGTGTGCTCAGGAAGAGGATGATCCAGATCATGGCTCTGTCCCCTATCTGTGTGTGCGAGCCCTCATCTCTGCTCCTTTACCTTGGGCTCAGTCTATCAGTTTGGCTGCATTTGGCCCCCAGGACCGAGGTTCCCCATCCCTGCTTTAGCCAGTGGATCTTACGGCATTTGAGTGTGCACCATTTTGTATTCATTTCAGTGGAACTCGTAGGTAGTCAGCATTTCTTGATTCTGGTTTAGCAGAATTGTCCTTTAGTCGTGAAACTCAGTTTTCACAATAATTATTTTAAATTAATGGTTGTTTTGAAACAAGGATTTCACAAATATATATGTGACAGACATTTGCAGGACCAGCATCCTGGGATAGGGTTCTAGCAGGTTTGTGTTGGTGTAGGTCCTTTAAGAAACCCTATCCATGGGAGCTAATGAGGCACCTGATTTCCAGCTGTGGGAGACCAGTGGGAGAGAAAGGCAGAGAAGCCAGAGTGCAGAGGAAAGTGAAGAGTGGAGACCAGATTGGGAGCTCACATTGCTATGGAGAGGCTGTGGGATCTCTTGAAGCCTGCAATGGAGGGCTGCCAGAAAGCCCTAGAACAAAGGAGCAGCCAACACCATCAATGCAGTTCAGAGACAGGAGCACAGGTGTGAGCAAGCTGGGTTTATGGGGCTTTGGGGAGGGGCCTTTGATTGGGCTGGACTACTCTAGGGGACTGCTCTAGACCCAAACCCCTTTCTCCAGGACGATTGTGACTGCTTAGGGATGAGCATTTTGGATTTGGATTTGGATTAATCTGCAATGGCCCATAATGGGCCCAATTACAGATCTGGGTCCCCACCCCCCCTTTGATCCCCCAGGGCCTTGGAACGTTACTTACTGGCCGCAGAAGGCTTGATTGAAGCTCCGCTGGCATGCCGCTGCTGTGGGGGGCCTCCTGGCAGGCTCACTCATCACGGCATGCTGTGCAGCTCCCTTCTCCAGAGCGCGTGTGTGAAAAATGGCTACAGGGGTTGTTTTTGCACATGTGCAAAAGGCCATTGATCCTCATTAAAATGGCGGTGATGTCATTTTGGCGGCTGCTGTTTTGGTTAAGGACGACGGTTGATATTGTGTATGTGCAAAACAGTTCCGGCAGTCATTTTGCTTATGCATGCTCTGCTTTCTTGTAAGCTGAGCCCATTATTTCTAGTCCCGCTCTCAGGCAGCGGCAACAGAGAACAAGTCTTTGCCGGTCTTCTGCGTGACAGCCCTTCAGATAGTTGAAGACTTCTGTCATGTTTCCTCCTAGTCTTCTCTAAGCCTAACATACCCAACTCCTTGTAAGCCACCCCAAGATGCTGTAGGCATGAGGGGGCGGCTAATAAATATAAATAATAAAATAAAATAAATAAAATAAGTTTTCCTCATAGGACTCGTTTTCCAGACCATGTTTTTCACCCTCCTCTGAACTCGTTCCAATTTGTTGATGTCCTTAAAATGTGGCACCCAGCACTGGACACAGTACTCCAGATGAGGTCTAATTCCCCAGAATAGAGTGCTAAGGAAACCTTGGGCAGGATTGCGCCCAGTAGCCTGCAACAATATACTTTTCAATGAGTATCAAATTCTGTTTAACTGAGTACCAGAGGAGAATCCAGAGCTTTAATGTAGACTCAAGTGAATTGTGACTATTGAGATTTCAGTTTCTTCTTTCTATATCCTCAGGTTGCTATGGGCTATCAAAATAAGCAGCCTTTCACACTTGTAATACCTTCTGCACCTTTGTGATCACACCTGTTATAACAGCTTGCCTTTTAATGATTATCACTGTATTCAAATAAGACACTGGTTTAAGTTTTGGCAGAATTGGTCAGTAAAAGTCATTATATAGTTGTTAGCTATGGCGCAACAGTAATGGAAGTCCTCATTACTGATGGTGGAGAACTGATTCTTCTTTTTTTAAAAAAATAATAATTTCCCTATCTATACTAATCCATCTTCACATTGCAATATACACAACTTGATCAGCAATGTCTTTTTGGTAAGCTCCCTGAACAGTGACTTAGATGTAGCAAGCACACATTGCAAAAACAGAATATACTTCAGGGAGTATATGTAGATTGAACAACACTATCCCAGAGAAAATACTTTGCTTTGTGCCTGAAGCAGTATGCCCTGACAACACAAATGAGATTCTTTTTTGTCTGAGATGCATATAATCAGCCTTGTGATCCAAGGCACATAACCAGTGTCCTTGATTCACATAATGTGTTGAATGCCCTAAGGATTAGTATGGGCTTGAAACATCCCGCAGTTGTTTGTGAGGTGGCACAAGTTCAAGTGTCTTTGTTAGTAGCACTGTTTTTAATCAAATTTTGTCCTTCACTTCACCAAAATTGAGACAATAAAATTGTTTAAAGGGGAAGAGGTGATGTCTTTTTTCATCTGTAGCAGCACTTACATTTTAAAGTGAACAAAAGATAATTATTAGCAATGAATGCAGATGTATTAAGTGATGGGAGATATACAAAAAGCTCTATTTGTATCCTGGATACCTGTAAAATATATGGTTTTATTGTTGTAGGGTGGGGTTTTTTTGTTTTTTTTTTAGAAAAAGGAACAGCTCACCAAACAAGCTAAAATGCACAGGCTAACAGAATCAGGCATTGATTTGTGAGTTCTTTGCTTACTTAGGGCTCGCTGGCCAGTCCTAAACGGGCTCCACTAAGGTAAGCCCTACAGGCTGCTTGTTGGTATTAGTGTTGGTGCTAAAGTTCATTGCCCAGTATTGAACTGCTATGGGTTTTGAAATGGCTTTTCTTGGTAAGAGATTACTTTCTGAAAAGACTATTTCCTTGTTATTACTTTCTTTGATGATGGAAATGAGCAGATGGCTTTGAAAAATGAATTGAAAATTCTGAGTTATTTTAATTCCTTTCAGCTGGTAACAGTATTTCCCCTTATCTCTGAAGAGATTCTATTCAACTTCATAAAAGATCACTGATCTATACTTGAACCTGCTGTTGGAAGCTGGGAATCTGATTATCAGGTGATAATTATGATTCCATATGATACATTCACACAGTGATAGCGCTTTCTGCTGTGTTCTTCTCTCATGCCGTCTACTGTATTCTGTCTTTCTCTGCCTAAACTATTTAACGTAATATGATCATCTTTTTATATGGTTCCTGTCACTTTGTTATTGAAAGAGATTCCAAATTTATATAGTGAAAATATAAAAGTATATTATTCCCCCCCTTTGGTATAAAGGGACTGGATTTCTCTTTTAATGATTTGATAATGGGAAGTGTAGATCCAACAAGTGGGGTTTATGTTTTGCTCTGAATGCACTGTGATTTGTGGTACACAAGGACATTAGATACAACCTGTCTGTCCACACCTTCCTTTGGTGGGTGTATGACACCTGTGCAGTGAGTGTGGTGCCATAACTCCAACTGATGTGTGTTTGAGCTAGGGGAAGTGGCGGGAACTCCTCCCCTTCCCTGCCTCAGTGTTTCTATGCTAAAAGTAACATGTCAGATATGTGTGGCTCTGACCCACTCAAAATTATCTAGGGTAGTGTCAGGTGTGGAGGGTAGTGTCAGTCTCAAACCTGTACACAGGCTGCTGTGTTCCCTCAGAAGGATGAAACCTTCGGCCTTAATCCTGCAAAGGGCTGAGCACACTGGGCACGAGGTGCTCAGTGGGACAACTCATATGCTAAAATTGAAGGATACAGGATGTTAAATGTATTGTAGAATCAGGCTTCAAATATTCAACCTTCTTAGGCACATGGTCTGGCAGGAAAAAATAGGATTCCATTATGTAGTGTGTTAGTCATGGGTAGGAATATATACAATATATTTATATTCAAATTAAAAAAAAGAAAGTGGTGTAGGTGGACACATGTCACCAAATGCTGTTGATTGTTCAGTTTATTACAGCTCAGCTTTAACAAGTTCACATTCTAATTTTTATACTGTTTATTTTAAAAAGTTTTTTTAAAAATTCCACAGTACTTTCGTAACACACCGTACACATGACTAAAAGTAAGTTTTAGTTAAAGGTCTGACATTTTTTAACCCCCCCAAACACCTTTTAATATATGCTAAAAATATAGATTTGTTAATCATGGCATCTGTTCAGGAAGTAGAATGATTCTGTAGCTCTCTAGTGCTAGGGTGATTTCAGACGTAACGCGGCCCTGATTCACCACAGTGGATTCCAGGCGGTGGTGAACCGAACAACCACTGCCCGTGGTCGAAAGAAGCCCCGAGCAGACGTTACGGGACTGGGACCACGACAGGGAATCGGGCTGACAGATCACGGACCAGGGCAGTGCAACAGATGTGCCGCCGATTCCCGGCTGTGGTCAAAACACCCCAAGGCACCGGGCAGGGGCGGGACACAGGCATGGCCGCCTGAGGGCAAACGAAGCTAGAAGGCACAAAAGGGAATGCCCACACAAGGGAAATGGGAGGGGAGGGGGGAGAGGGAGAAGAGCCCACCAGGTACCACACACAACAGGCCCACAGACAATAGGGGCACAGTGGAACACACAGCACACACACCCACCCAGAAGGGAAAGGAAGGGGAGAGGGGGGGAAACGGCATGGGGCACAGCTGGAACAGGCAACGGCAACCACAACCCCCACAGCAGAACTGTCCGCACGGCGCCCCCATAGCAACACAGGCAGTCCCGGAATGGGGGCCCCCAGGAGCTCGGGCCCAAGGCACAGCGGGAGCCCACATGGCACAGGGAGTGGTCCAGGAGGCACAACCGGACCCCACACGCTGGTGAGGGGGTTATGGAGGGCGGCAGGAGAGTTGGTGCAGTGCAGCAGGTCCAAAGGCACAGACCCCCCCCCCAGGAGGAAGCCGGGGGGCAGTCTGAGGGCCCCAGAACCCCAAGGTCACACAGGCACCCAAGGGGGGTGTGCAGGGGCCACAGGAGGGAGTGCTGGCGGGTGAGGGAAAGCAGCTGGACCCAGGTGAGTTGGGGAGGCCATGCAGAGAGCTGGACCCAGGCACCGGGGAAGGCAACCATGGAGGGGAACACTGGGTGCAGAGGCAGAGAGAGGGGGCCTGGAGGGGGCCTGGGGCCACAGGCAGGGGCAGCAGCACCCCGGGAAGCAGGCAGCACAGCAGCATGGCAGGGACATCAGGGAGGGAGCTGGCAGTGGAACACAGTGGGGGCGGGAGCCCACATGGGGGAAGGCAGCTGGGGGCTGGGAGGCACACCGGGACTCACAGCCAGCTTCTGGGGGCCACGACAGGCCCAGGGGCCAGGTGCCCTGCGCAGAGACCAGGTGGGGCCAATGGATCATGCCCCGGTGGTACCTCAACAAGGACATGTGGTGGGCGATCAGGTAGTAGGCCTTGAAAGGATCTTGCATGGACAGCCCCAACTGCACATCCGAACGGGACCACACGCCCAACAGCACCGACAGCTCCGCCGCAGTGGGCTCAGACATGCAGCAGTCAGCAGCAGGGGGCCATGGAAGCTGACCCAGCTCCAACAGCTGGTGATACAGCACCCCACGAGAGCGCTGGTACCCATGGGCACTGTGAACACAGCCAAAGTAGGACACGGCCAAGACAGGGCCCCCCTCCGCAAGGCAGATCATGTAGGCGGCCAGGCTGCACACAGACAGGGCAGACGTGGTCTCAGCCATGGACCAGGCCACATGAGAGCACCTCATCTCCAGGATGCACCCATCAGGGAAGGGAACCAGCCCCAGTGTCTCTGCATGCAGCTGGCAATCCCGGGTGCTCGCCTCATAGCCGAAGTAATGAAGCCCAGAGCTCAGGCTTGCATAAGCATCTGACTGGCTGTCCGGGCAGCTCAGGAGCAGCTGGACGGCTGGGGTATGCCACAGGTCACACAGGGCCATGGTCTCGTGGAAGGTCCCGCTATGGGGGGCCCCATGGGGGCTGGGAAGTGGGACCCCGGTGGAAGCACAACCAGTCATGGTCTAACCAGACAGGGAGAATAACACCATGGACAGGGGGGCACACATTCCCCACAGGGCCGGGGGGGCTCCGAGGGGGTCCCAAGGACAAGCTAGGTGGCCACGGGCTGCAACAATGTGTAGCAACAGAGCTAGGTGTGGGGTGTGGACCCGGCACAGCTGCAGGAAACAAGCACCCAACAGGACCGCCAACACACTAATCAGGCCAGCAAGGACATGGTGTTGCAAACAGGGAGAAGTGGGGGGTGACAGCAGATGACATGTAGCTGCAACAGAAACACCCGTCTGTGCGCTCCCGTCTGTGCACCAGGCTCCATGCAAGGACAGTAGGTGCACCCAACAGCATGCCCACCCTGCAGTGGGAGGCCTGGCCAGCTGAGGGCAGGGCACTGACTGACCCAGGCCATTACTGGGCCGGCATATTCAACCCCCAACCCCTGGGGCTGCCAACACCATGGAGCAGGACAGGGCGGCTGTCTACTGGATGCAATTTGCACTCTCAGCTGAGTGGTATCATGCCTACACCGATCAGCTGCGCATCCTGACAACAGAGGTGCACCTGGGTGCCCATCTGCAGGTTTCAGTGGCCTGGAGTGCTGCATGGGTCCACAGGGCCTACCACGACTGCAGGCGTGCCCTGGCCTGGCTCAGGACTCAGAGGGGCTGACCAGCAGCTGCTCAGAGGCCGGAGCAGGGCAGTGGTGATCTAAGAGGGGGGCGGGTGCCTCCGATGGGGGAGGGAGACCTCATGCCGGGCCGCCCTGCTCGCTATGCCCATTGACCGGCGGATATGGGTCACAGAGCGGGCACAGGGGTGGTGGGCCAGGGTGCTGGCCCAGTGGGACGAGGCAGCCTGGAGGGCCCACTTTAGGATGGACAAGCTCACCTTGATGCAGCTCATTGAACTCCTCACACCCTGGCTGGAGCACCAGCACACCCCCTTGCAGACCCCCATCCCTATGGTCCAGTGGGTGGCCATTGGGGTCTGGGCCCTAGCAACACTCAGCTCCTGCCGGTCTGTCTCCCAGCACTTCAGGGTCAGTCTGAGCACCATTGCCTGTATTCCCGGCAGGGCAGCTGCCATCACATATGCACACATAGTGTCCACGTGCAGGAGCAGGGAGGTCCCGATATAGTGGGACCTATTCAGTGCTCACTGTGATGCCTGCTCCAGTTGCCCGAGTGCTTCCACCTGCCTGTTGTGCTCCCAGCGCTCCTGCTGCCACTCCAGGCACACCTCTGCCTGGGGCTTCATGTCCCGCACCTCTGCCTCCTCCAGGGAGCGCTCAATGGCTGCATCCATCCGGTCCATGGCCACTATTATCCACTCCCCCTGTTCAGCCACGGTGTGGACAATGTCCTCTGCCTGGTCCTCCCTCCGGTGGTGGACCCGTGCCCGGTACTCCCTCATGCGCTGTGCTGGGGGCATGGGTCTGGGTGACTGTGGCTGTTCAGGTTGCCCTGTAGGGTACACAAAGGTGAGTCACCTGCCACCTCAGGTGCCCTGGGGCTCCATGGCCCCCCGGGGGTGTCACCCAGCCCCTTCCCCCCAGCCCCCTGGCCCCTCTCACCAGTTCCACGTGTCCCAGGTCCCCCTCCTGGCCCCCCTGCCCCCCCCCGCCCATGTGCCTCTGGTGCCAGGGTGTCTTGTGTGCTGTGGGAGAATGGGGGTGGTGGTTGGTGTAGCGGTGGCCGGGTGGCCGGGCAGGGCCCCGGGCCCCTTTCTGCCTTGTCGGGGGGGGGTTGGGGTTGCCCCCGGCCCATGCATCCCCCCTGCCCATGGGCCCCTGGTCCCTCTCCCCTCCTGGCCACTCGCTTACCCTCTATGTCGGTCTCAGATCCCTCCGAGGTCAGCCCCTCTGTGTTGGTGTGCTCCCCCTGGGACCACAGGCTGAGGGTGATGAGGGTGCCGGCATCGGATGCTGACTGTCTGGCCCGGGGGCTCTCCAGGCTTCTGTCTGGGGGGTGCCTTCAGGTTCCAGAGGTCCTGGGGCGTTCCTCCTGGGGGTTCGGGGCCCTGGAGCATGTGCCTTCATGGGGGGCGGCGAGTGGAGGGGGTACCTTGGCCCGTTCCCTGCCCTAGACCATGGTGCTCCCCATGAGGTGTGGGGTGACAATCGAGCCCTTCATATGCAGTATGCGGTCCAGGGCATCATAGAAGGGGGCAGTCTGGGCTCCATGTCCAACCGCCGATTGTTGTCCCATATGGCCTTGTACCCCTTCCTCAGCTCCTTGGCCTTTGAGCGGCACTGGGACACAGTCCGGTGGTACCCCGCTGCCCCCATTTCTTGCACTATGTCCTTGTAGACATGCTTGTTTTGCTGATTGAGCGCTAGCGCCAGCTGGTACTCCAGGGTTCCCCAGATCCGAATGAAGTCCCGGGTCTCCTGCAACCCCCACTGGCCCCCTCGCTGGTAGGGCCTTCTCCCCCATCTCCCCTGTGGGTCCTCCTCCACCACCTCTTCTTCCTCCACCTCCTCCTTCGCTTGGGCTGGGCCAGTGTCCTCCGGGGGCTCAGCCACCTGGGCCCATTTCCATGTCTCCAGGATGCGGGGTGTGTGTGTTATGGTTGAATGTGGTTTTGCCCCCTCCATCCCATGGCCCACCCCCTTTCCCCCCCTCCTTGCCAGGTGTCCAGCCGTGCTGCCTGTTTCCCTCCCCTTGGTTCCCCTTACCCATTTCTGGGGTGCCTCCTCCCCCGGTCCAGCTGATGTCCACGGGGCGGCCTGTTCCAGCTGCTGCTGCTGTCCCTCCACCTCCTCCATCCGCAGCATGACCACTGCCTCCCCCTCCTCTGCCTGCGCTTCCTCCACCACCGCCACTGCCTCCTCCTCCCTCGCTCTCTCTCCCACCGCTCTCCTACGCCTCCCTCCTAGCTTCATCCCGCCATGTTTCCCTACTGTGGTTGCCCTTTAAATCTCCCTCCAGTGCCTGTGTTGTTGCTGGTTTCCTGGCAGCAACGCTGCATGCTTTGTCCCCGGCTGGGAATCATTTCCTTTGATTCCGGCCGGTGGTTGCCATCCAGATGTTTCTTTTTGTTGTTTCCCGCTGGGAATCTCTTTGACCATGCTTTCAGAGATGGTCCAGGGGGGAGCTCCGAAAGTGTAGTTGATTTTGACCCCATGTGGGTATTGACCATGGTGAACATCTGGCGGCCGCCGAACGGACGTTCAGGGCGCTTTGGCCCCGCTGCGGAATTGAGCGTGGTTCACTGTGGTTGAGCGTGATCTCGTAACGTCTGAAAATACCCTTAGATGCTGTTAGTGCAACCCATTTTGATTCCAAAATCTGAGGAAAGTAGTGGGTGGGTTCAGTCTGGGTTGACAGTGGAACTCCGACCTGTGGTTGAAGAAGGATAAAAGAAATTTGACTGTGCAGATTTTGCAGTGCCTGGCTAACCTCACCCAGAGTTGCACCAATAAGTAAATGAAAGAACAACCAATCTATTATTATGGTATTATGGTAAAATAAAACCTTTATGAATATAATAAAAGCATAGAGGTAATGCAGGTGACTCCAGAAATTCTGATAAAACAGTCTTATTGCTGTGTCTTTATAGCAATCTTTTTTTCAGTAACCAAAAAAAAAAAAAGGGAAAGACACTCCCCCCCCCAAAGTACAAATCTCTTCAGCACACACAAAGGTGTACAGGACAGTGAAGAAAACACATAGCTAAAACATAGATCACTAATAACACAGTATAAGGCTGTGGTGGGCCCAGGCTCATGTCCCAATTATGGGCCCCCTAAGGGCAAGGGGTGGTTTTCCTAAGTGGTGACTCTCCCAAGGGGGCTACCAGCATCAGCCTCCCCCCTCAAAGGTTGTGGTGACCCCCTGGTTCCCAGTGAGCCCCCCTTGGACTGGCACAAGCCTCACCAGGATGGAAGTTTTAAGCGCTGAGGGGCCAGAGGGGCAGCACTCCAACCCCTGCCCACTCTGAAAACTTCTTTCTTGGGTGAGCCCTTTGCAAACAGCCTGAGCACTGGTAGAAAATTCTCAGACTGGGTAGGGGAAGAGTGTTGGCCCCTTCTCCCTTCCCCACCCACCCTAAAAAATTCCTAGTGGCAGTCAGGCACAAAGGGTTCCCCCTAGAGCCAGGGCCTGCCGGGCTCAATTGAGCCCCCTCACGCCATGGTGGCTACGCCTCTGTGTCCAGACTGTTCACTGTCCTTTCTGGAACACTTCAAATCCTGTAAGCACTCAAAGGTAGCCTGTAAATAGCAGCCTCTGTGTAGGTAAGGGCTTCACCACCCCTCTGGTGCAGCTGCTCTCCTCCTGAGCTAGGCTGAACTGACTAGAATGTTCCAGTGCAATCAGCTTGCTTGGTGAGAGTCATGCTATGTAGATTTATAATTCCTGCGCAGCTCTCTCATCAAGAGCTAGGAAGGATGGAGTGATGCAGCTTAGGGACATCCTCACGAGGCGCGCCCTTCAAGGGAGTGAGGAGAACCTAATTGGGTATGCAGCATATTGCCCATGAACTGTGACAACAGCTCAACAACACACCACCCCTGACTCAGCACCAGCTGGCACTGTCCTTGACACTGTTTTCTCCACTCTTGGCATCACCCCTACCAGTACTGCTACTAGTTCCATACTGTTTGCATAGATGCTGCTGATGTCATCAAGCTTTGTGACTGCCTACAAAGCAGGCAGCAGCCCTATAAGTGAAAATATTCTTAGCCCTCTCAAAGAACTCAGTTACTGGTAGGTAATCTACATTTTAATTTTGTGACCTCTCTGAGGTAAGGATTGATTTTTATTTGCTTCTATAGCATTTTATAAGTTGGGGTGTTGATCCTTACTGGGATCTCGAGACCAGAAGTTCCCAAACTCTGGGTCAGGAGTCAGACTCTACAGCTGTTTTCACATGCGTGTGGGTGGAGTAGGGTGGTCGTCTGTTGAAACGACACTGCGGGTGCAGGGGGGATGGGTGGGCATCTGTAGGAACGCAGCAGGCAGTGGGTGGCGGTGCATGCATGCTCCTGTGCTACACCCATCTCCATCCACCTCCACCCATTACCCACACACGGAGCAACCAACGACAATGGCAGTTGCTCTGTGCGTGGAGGTGGGTGGAGATGGGTGTGTGTCTATGGGAATGGCTTCACACCCATCTCCACCCACCGTGCTGCACTCCCCCCCACGCACCCGTGAGAATAGGGCCTATGTAATATATTCATTACTTGTCGATGGCCTTGCTACTTGACTGAATTTTGATACAGGTTGCATGCCTTTTGTTACTGTTTGGGGCCATGGAATTATATTTAAGTATTAAAATGGAGTTGGACAAGCAAAATTATATATTTTGCCCATATATATATTCTGTTTTATAAAATTACACATATTCAGTTGTTTTGTAACTGTGAATTTATAACTGAATTTTATATATATCCTCTTGTAACATTTTCTTTTGCATTCCACTATTGTTGTCCTTTAATTTAAAAACAACTAACTTCTTGTCACATTGCCAAATCAATAGGGTACAATGTGCACATGTAAGTATATCAGAAGAAGTCAGATTTTATGTTTGTTTATACTGCTTACTGTTAGGATTACTGAGCAATTAGAACAATTCTTTTTTTTTTTCTTGCAAAGATTTGTACTGTAGAATCTTTCTTTGAAATAAAAGAGAGAGAATTCTTATATCATCACCATCCAGCTCTGAGATAAATATGGATTAAAGATAATTTCTCTTACCACTGAAATGTGTCTTCCTGTGAGGAGGAATAAGGAATTTCTTTAAAAAATGGAACAGAAGAGAAGGAATAGAAGAATATTGTCATCAGTTAAAATTCAAGTGAAAGAAATAATTATCTGACACACACATGTCAATATTGTGGGTGTGTTCAATTGTTTATTTTTATTTAGTGTATGTGTGTTGTGTTTGATAATAAAATTATAATCAATTAAAAAAAAGAAAAAAAATAATTATCTGAGCTGAGGGGGAAATAAGAACTAACACGCCTTCATAGAGCTGAAACGAGCACCTGCAAAAACAGGTGTACCTAATGAATTCCTAGCCTCCAAATTCAACAATATCTGGTACCAATCTGTACCTGACTGTGATCGAGTTCGAGTACCTGGTGTCTCAGGATGTCAACTTCCAGTACCGATTTTTCAACTTCCTTATCAATTTATCAACTTCTGATACCTATTTATTGATATTTCCATCCTGAAAAGTCAAATTCTACTCCCAGAAAATTGACTTCTGGTCCCAATTTGTTTTTATTTCCATCCCGGTTTTTCAATTTTCTGACCTGATATACAAAATGGTGATTGAAAAATCCAAAAGGTCAGTAACGTCCAGTACTGATTTTTCAAACGGATGTCCTTGAAAATACAGGTATTATCCATGGGTAGTAAATTAATACCCATTTCAAGTCTACCTTATAAAATGCCCTAAATATTTAATTAATGCATTTGGACAGAAAGTTTTATATTTCTTCCATAAGATGTAATATATGTGTGTATAATATGTATGTAATATATATAAACTATTTAATTAAAATAGTATAAGCAGAAGTTCAAGCACTAAAAGGAGATTTGGTATTTCTTGATTTTGAAAGTTGTTTTATATCCTATAAAGTTATAGGATTTAGTTCTGTAAATCTTAGCTATACTAGCAATCCTTATGTGAGCAGTTTCACTGCTGTCATAGGGTTACTTCTGAAAGTGAAATTTACTCATGTGAGTAAGGCTTATGGTATTGAGTCCAAAAACTGCTAAACCATCCTACCACACACTTCTTCATATTGGAGTATGTGAAAAGTCAGTGAATGCTTTATGATGTAACAGAGTATAATTTCCCCCCCCAAACTGTAATTTAAAATATCTGCATTTAATAATTAAAGGAACAGTGAGGAATTTTTGCTTATTGAGTGCGTTATTTACACATGTACACAATTACAGTCATAGTGTGTTTGTTTTTGTTATAACTATTAGTGTAATTATTTTTAATTTGCATCATGCCGCTTGCAGGCTTCTGCTTGATTGGTACAGTATGACAACAGGTAATAGATACAATGGTGGTAAAACAGTCATCATCACTGCTGGGACTAAAAGCCTCTTTCTTTTTTTTTTTTAAAGCTTTCCTCAGCTGGAAAGTTTTGACATCTGCTGGTTTGGGACATGGCTGAACAGCTGTCAGCAGTGGGGTAGCTGCTTTCAGCAGCAGTTGGAGGGATGGCAGGGTGCCAGCTTGTACCATCTGTGCGCCTGACATTTCATTCTAATTAACAGTAGGGTTAATTGTTCTGGCAGGCTCAAATGTAGTGTCTAACATTACCCAAGGGAAACATGTACAAGTGCAGGAGTGGCAGGGAGCTGGGGACAGCATTGCTAACAAACCTATTGAGGGGGAATAGTTAACAACTACTGATTATTTTACTAGCTGGCCACATGCAATAAGACTGAAATTTTTATTTATTTATTTTTGGTTTTTTTGTGTTGTTTTTTTTTTTTTTACTCTGATGAATTATGCCAAGCCTGTAATGATGTAGAAGGAATCAAGCTCAGAAAGGCTGAGACGGCTGCCTTGGGGCAATTGTGGGGGAACAATTTGCATGTTATTACTGCATATTCATACATAATTGTGTTAGGCTTTGCTAATAGAGCAGAATGACAGTATGAAAAATCGAGCAACTGCTTTATAGCCAACAAAGCTAGTGTTTTTTTCCTACACTATGAGTGCTGAATGATCATTTAGACATTTAGTTGCTCAATATGACAAGTCTACCATTTGTTAACTTGACATATTGTAATTTATAAAGAAGTATTCTAATTTTACTTCTAGTTTATTCTTCTCATTTTATACAATATTCATGATAGCAATTTGAATAGGAATATTCATAGCTATTGTGAGTAGTTGTGATTCAAATAAAACTATTTTGTATGAAGCATTACTATTGTTTTATGATGTATTAATTTTAATGTTTAAATAGCTTTTTCATATGTTAATATAACAGAAACCAGGAGCTGATGAGAAATTCTTATTAGAGAGATGCTGATACACACTGAGTTGGTTAATGACTCTGCATTTCCATTATAAAACTCTATTTTTAGGTTGTGGAGATTATTGGTCAGACAAAGACATCACACTGCACCATATTGAATGTATTTCTTTTAAGTGCCTATGGAGAGAGCTGTTCAACAGTGGAACAGGCTGTCTAGGGTGGTGGTGGGATCTCCTTCACTGGAGATTTTCAAACAGAGGCTGGGTGGCCATCTGTCAGGCATGCTGTAGCTATGGATTTCCTGCACTGAGCAAGGGGTTGGACTAGATGATTCTAAGATTCTATGGGTGAAAACAGACATGACGCTAACCACCCTTTAACCACCCTTGGTGGTCATTTATGCATGGGTGTTTTTAGACGTGACAGGGCGGCTTCGCCCCGTCCCGAAAACAACCCAGAGATTCCCCGCCAGGATCACCCAGGCATGGCAAACAGACGTGCCAGGGATCCCGGCGGGGAATCAGGGAGGGGGCGGGGCCGCACGGTGCAATGTGAGGCCGCACGGTCCCGCCCCCTCCACGCTGCCTCACCGCCCGCCCTCTGGGGAGATGGGTGGGCGGCGAGGCCAATGCAGCCGCAGCGTCTGGCCGAGTTCACCATGGCCCGGAATCCTGCCGGGGATTCCAGGCTGTGATAGCCGACCAGACGTTACTTTTTTTGGATGCCCACCTGGAATCACTTTCACCATGCTTCAGTCGATTTTCACACCGGTAGCCCGGGAAGCGTGGTTGAAATTGACCCCATGTGAGTATTCAGTGTGGCGAACATCTGGTGGCTGCCGAACAGACGTGCAGGGCACAGTGACCACATGTAGGTATTCAGCGTGGTTCATTGTGATCTCGTCACATCTGAAAACACCCTATGTTGCAGGGCTGCTTAGGGCAGCAATACAGCCCTGCAACATGCATAAGTAACCACCAAGGGTGGTTAGCATCATGTCTGTTTTCACCCTATGATTAATCCAATTTAGGGTCTGCTGCTGTGTTGCAGGAAGATAACATCCTTGATATAGGACAGATTTTACACATGTTTGTACTTACCCAATAAATCAGTGTTCCCAAAACTTTTCAAAACTGTAACTCTCCTTCAGGAGAATGATACCAATGGCATCCACGTGGCAATGCCACCATGCTTGCTAAAGATCTACCTATACTGATTCATACCTATGTATACAGTTAACCTTTCCTTACTGCATGAGGCTGGACTTGGTGATCCTTGAGGTCTCTAAGGATGGGCGAACGCGGTTTGGCAGTTCAGAGTTCGGCCTGAACTCGGCCTGTTCGGACAACCGAACTCGAACACGAACACAAACGCGAACATGCCGAACACTGAATGGCAAAATGGCTGAACAATTCGGTCAGTTCGGATCACGTTCGGGTGGCAAAAAAAGGTTCACTGGAAGGTCAAACATGACAGGGAGGTGTCAGTCACTGAGGAGCAGACTTCCAGGCACCAGGGGTGGAGAGGCTTGCAAGAAACAAAACTAATTATCTGCCTCCCCCCT
>QEPC01005778.1:1260892-1271636 GCA_003113815.1 Sphenodon punctatus
TTAGTGATTTAGTTTTAGTGTTTGTAGGAGTAGGTCTGTGTACTTATTAGATAATCCATTTACTTCATAGCATTTAGAATAGTTAATAGCAGTTAGATTTAGTGTAGATAGATATATAAAATATTAGAGTAAAAAAATAAATTAAAAAACCCCGTATAAAAACAAAAAAAACAAATAAAAAACAAAAGAAAACCATATAAAACCCAATAAAAAACCATATAAAAAACAAAAAAACCACCCATAACAACATTTCCCGACAGTCGAACGGCCTAACCGAATGGCTTGTTTGGATGACTGAACCGAACAGCCGAATCTGAACTCGGCGAAATAACCGAATGGACGAACCAAACGCAGCCGAACCAAACTGCCGAACCGAACGGACAAACCGAACATAGCTGAACCGAACGGCCGAACCCGAACTGCGATCTGTTCGCCCATCCCTAGAGGTCTCCAGCCCTGATTCTATGCACACTCACCTCTTGTTGCCAGATGGGATGGGAGGAATGTTCCCTATAATTTGGGAATAATTGCCATAGATCACCTTTACTTTTTGAAATATTTGTGACATGTAAAGAAATGTTAAAAGGGCCACTTAACTGAAAAGAAAATACAAGTGATATTAAATGTTATGACTAAAATTGCACAGGAGAAAGGAAATCCAATAGGCTAAAGTTCTTTGCTTAGCTGACCATATTAGGTGTGTGTATTGGTTGGCCTGACAAACAGTGAATGAACTTACATGCATCAATATTTAGGCAGAACAGAGATGGGGTTCTGTGAATCACTTTACATACACTAAGAAACTGAAGTATGAACACGTAAATAGTAGAATTACATTGAACTTACTGAATTTGATAGTCCTTGATTGTTTGATGTTTATTCGAATAGCATGTTTAATTTATGGGTACAGCATCTTACAGATACTTTATTTTTAAATATGGTCAATTCAATAATTCTTTTTATTCTTTGTTCATATGCAATTTATTCCAAAATAAAATGTGGTTTGTTAAATAATATATATTTTAAATAGTTTTATCTAATTGTCACTTAGATGTTCTATCCATGATATTCTTTAAATGCTGCAATTTGTGAGACGTAATTATGTAGTAACGTATTGGAAAACGATGTTCTAATTGCATATGATCTGGCTACACTGCTCCTTTAATTTATGGATGGCCAAATTGTGGTTATTTGTTGGTAATTTTATGACTTCAGACATACAAGTTTCATGCCAAATATAAGTTTTGTTTTTCTGTGGTTAGTCAGAAATCCAGTGATATGAAGATGTGTGTTGAGCATCTGAACTCACAATTTGAATCCAAGAATAATGTGATTCATAGTATTCATTGTGACCTTAACAGAGCATTGTGCAAAAGACATTTTAATGGAGGGGGTATTCCATATTTTAATCTCTGAAATAAACCAAGGGAAATAACTCTTCTCTTTTCTTTCAAAAATAAATAAGCAAAAACTAACCTGTGCTGTTTTCACAAATGCTCTCCGGAATGAACATGTTGAACTTCTTGAACAAATCAACAATATAAAAAAGCCTAGAGCTAATGCAATTTATTATGCATGGAAGAAGATGCTAAATATATTGGCCTTCAGCAGAAAATAATAAAATGTCTTGATTAGGTTTAATTTCATTATTGTTGTATGGAAAATTCCCTCTTCCTCCCACCCCTGTCGAATTCCTTAGAGAAAGTGTTATAGCACCACATTCCAGGCAGTAAGAAGGCATGCCAGTTAAGGTAAGTATAATAGTTCCTGCCTGCTGACTTCCGTCTCTTGGAGTATTTTCACATGAGACGCTACCATGGGTGGCCACGCTGTACCTGGGCGTGGCCACCCATGGTGGTGTCATGTATGATCCCACCCGCCAGATGTTAAATAAAGGCGGGAGCAAGCAGTCACCGGACTGTGGCAGGAATTACTCTGCATTGTGAGCTGGGCTTCCTGCCAACTCACAACTGTGAGTTAACCCTGTCATGGTCTGGGGAAGCCATCCCCGGAACAGACCTGAACGTATGATGGCCCGCTCTATTATTAATTATTATTATTATTAACAAACATTTATATAGCGCCAGCAGTGTACCTGGCACTTTACAAAGTAATAAAATAGACACGGTTCCTGCCCCTAGGGCTTACAAGCTCTACCTATCAGGGTGGAGGCAGGGCCAAACTCAGTAGCATGGGGGGCAAGGTTGTGCGGACCACGTCCTCCCACCCCCTTCCCAGCCTCCCGCACATCTGCTCGGTGGTGGGTCCAGATCCTGCCTGGGGTGAGAGCCCCCGCCCTGGGCAGGATCGAAGCATGGCGGCGCCTAGCACCATCACATTTGAAAATACCCTTTGATTCTTCTGAACTGGGCATGAAACACCTATTTTAGGGATGTGCCTTATCATGGACCTAGTCTTTAGTTAACCCTGTTCTTTTAAAGTCCAATCCTTAGGCTTTCTGGAGAAAATAAAGTGAAGAAATGTGAAGGAACTGGAATAAATTTGGGCAGTTGTTTAAGGCATCATTTTCTTTTGTTTCACACACTTGCAGGAAGAAACACAAGGACACATCCTGAGGGATTTTGATCAGTTTTATAAAACCAGTTTATTGGCTAAATCAGCTTGATTAATGTACTGGTTATCCAGCTAGAGAACACTTATCCAGTAAAAGTGGTCAAGGCAGGGCACATGATTTTATTTTCCTCAGATTCTTGGCTAATTCTAGTTAGGAAGGCTTCCATGTAGCAATTTCCACATTATCTGTCAAGATGTGGTCTTCCCCCAATCCCTTTTTATATAATGCTTTCCCATTCTTCTGTAGCTTGGATCTAGTGACTCCTGGGTACAATTATCCTGTTCCTTATACCTCTTTCTGGCTTGGCCTGGGGACAATCATACTGTTCTTCCCCTTTTCAACTTGGCCTGGGTGCAATCCTCCACATCCCTTGCATGCTTCACACTCTGTTCAAGTGCCCCCATCTCCCCTCCTCTCTGTTTCAGACCTCTGGATTCTCAGGTCACCTGCTTGCTTTATTGTATTTTCTCATAGTTTCTGTTCCTTTCCAAGTGCTTGACCAGTGTTCTTGGCACATTCCACACCTCCTATGACCTTTCCCCGTGGTCTCGCTATTTCCCCTGACTCTATTCCCTTGCTTTCCTTCAATTCTTTCCAATCTCTATGATGAGCTGCATTACCTCAATCTAGATGGGTTTTACCCTCCACACAGAGGACAGCTGAGAGGTTTTCTTATTTCTTTTCCTCTTGTCCTGACAACTGGCAGCAATAAGAGCCATATTAAGAATCTAGAGAGGTTCCTTCTGGAAGCTTGAGCTAAACTGGCATAAACTCAGCTAAACTGGTGGATACTTGCCCTCCTATTCCCCCGTCGGGGTAGTGGACCAGTTAGGTTACTCCACCATGGAAACTTATGGATCTGATTGGCTTCCAGAACTGCTTGGGGGATTATTATTATTATAATTATTATTATTATATAAGCTTTTATATAGCACCAGCAATGTACCTGGCGCTTTACCCACTTACCTTGTCAACTACTCTTTTGATGACCATGTCACTTTATGGAATAACATCTTTACCAGGGCCATTGATATGGTTGCAACCAGGCATCTGCTTCCACTGCTGTGACAGCATAGGTCCCCGTGGTATATGGAGGACCTGAGGTGGTTGAAGTGGGAGGGTAGGCAGTTAGAGTGCAGGTGGCATTCGACTTGCACTGAAGCTGACCAATTGCGGCATAGATCATTTAAAAAGTGTCAGGAGCACCAGTCGTGGCCACTGCCCAGACCGGCTTGGGGACATCCGGAGATGCTGGAGGCACACCTCCCACACCCACAGCCCTGTCGCTACACCACTAACTACAGAGATGGGTGCAGCGGTGCCTGAAACCTCCCTGTCTCAGCAGGTTGCCAGGGCAACCCGCCCTGACACTGGGACCCTGGACATCCAGCGGGAACCTCACGCCAGCCCGTAGGTCCAGCTGGGGACCTACGGCGCTCTGCGTGACTGCAGCCATGCAGGGGGGCGGAGTACACACTATAAACACCAGCGCTGTGAGGCACACAGCACCGGAAATTGGAGCATGAGAAGCTGGCCCCTACCTGAGCTAAGTGTGGTTTGCCTTGTTGTGAATTCCTTTGTCTGTTGTCTAAGTGTTTAGGGTTGCAGTGTGTAAAGTGGTGTTGTCTCTGAACCCTGGTTCCCCTTCCTATGAGTGAGTGCACAAGTGTGAGTGAGAGGGCGGAGTGCGAGTTCCCTCCCCCGCCTAGGGTTCTTCCCTTCCCCCTTCCCGGAGAGAACGACCCGCTCCCTTCCCCCTTGAACCGTGGCCCTTGCCTCCTCACCTCACACCTCCATCACTGAATCCTTTCCTCATCTCATGGACTGGGTTGTGGTTGTAGTGTGTGTGTGTGGTGCATGGCCTTGCCTTCCCTAATTTGCTCTGTGCCCTATGATGATAGAGGCCTGGTCTCGTTGAGACCTAAGGGCCACACCACCATCCTGATGGGCTTATTTCCCAGATACCCTTCAACAGAGCAGAGGGATTGGGGGTGATGTGCATGTGTGGGGTTAACTGCAGAATCACCCTTCTCCCTTCCATACCCCTGTTCCCTTTATTCCCCGCTCCTCCATGACAAAAAGGACTGTGCTGTGGCTGTGATTTTGGCGAAAGAAGCTTTCTTCTCTGCTATTGTAACATCTGCAAAGTTCTATCCTGCAGAACTTTTTCAGATGGTGAACAGCCTGTTTAATCTGGTCTGACATCACTATGAACCTGAGTAATCTACTGCACACTGTGACACTTTTATTAACTAATCTGCAGACAACATCGCTCCTATTCACCACAACTTCGGTGCTGCTACTTTGACTGCAGAGTCAGGGTTTGGGGTTGTGGAAGCTCAGCCTTGTCTCTCTTGGTTGGATCAGTTTCAGTTAGTGTCACCCGCTGATCAGAGGATGTGCTTAGAGCAGTACGGATGACCAGTTGTGAATTAGATCCTTGCCCGTCCTGGCTGGTGAAAGCCAGCTGGGAGATATTGGGGCATTTGCTGGTTCAGGTTGTTAATGTCTCTCTTTGGGAGGGTAGGTTATTGGACACTCTTAAAAGGGTCGTGATCTGGCACCTGACTCCCTGGCCAACTGTCAACCTGTCTCTAAACTTCCCTTTTTAGGGAAGGTTATTGAACTGGTGGTTGCCCAGCAACTTCAGACTCATCTTGATGCTTTAGGATTCCTGTACTCATTTCATTCAGGTGTTCATCCAGGGTATTAGTTATTTATTTATTTATTTAATTATTTATTTAAACATATATACTGCACTTCCCAAAACGGCTCAGGGCAGCTTAAAAATAACAAAAACCCCTAAAACATATTAAAATCCCAATTCCTTCCCCAGAAACCCTACCTCTAAATGCCTCTCTCTAAAAAATTTCCTTAACCCTTCCTCCCAACCCTTAACCACACATTACCTCCTAACCAACCCCAATCCCTGTCCCTATCTGCCAAATGCCCTACCAAACAGAAACATTTTACACCGCCTCCAGAAGATGCTCAGACTCTCGCTCAAGCGAACCTCAGGGGGATGGGGGTTTCATAGAACTGGAGTAGTGACTGAGGACACTGCCCCAGTGCACCTCCATCCCATGGACAAGAGTAATAGGTGGAAGCTGCAGGAGGATGATTCCGGCTGACTGTAGGGGCCACAATGGAGTATGGTAGGAAAGGCACGCCCCAGACCATTTAGGTATGTGGGTCCCAGGCCATAGCCCCAGGCCATATATATATAGGGTGACTCACAATAAATTAAAAATAAAAATAAATAAAAATAATACAAATAGAAATAAAACATAAAAATAGTTTAAAATTCAAACAGTTTGTTAAAAAGAAAACCAACTAATCCTCTAACCCATCCCACCACTCCCCCTGCCAAATGCCAGGCGAAAGAGCCAGGCCTTACAACTTCACTGGAAGGCAAGAAAATTTGGGCTGAGGCAGACCTCTACTGGGAGGGCATTCCAAAGTTATGGTGCAGCCGCTGAGAATGCCCTCCTGTCAATATAGACCTGTTGAAACCACAGGACCTCCAGGAGGTCACCCCTGGATGACAGCAGGGGCTGCCCAGGGGTACAGGAGGTGTGGTGATCTTTCAGGTAAGCAGGACCCTGACCGTTAAGCATTTAAAGGTTAAAACCAACACCTTGAACCTGGTCTGGAAGACACAGGCAGTCAGTGCAGTGCTTGGAGCAACAGTGTAATGTGCTTCCTGTGGTCCAGCCTGGTCAAGAGTTGGGTGACAACATTCTGCACCAGCTGCAACTTCCGAACCGTCACCAAGGGCAGCTCCATGTAGAGCGCATTGTAGCAGTCTATTCTCGAGGTGATGAATGCATGGATGACGGTGGGAAGGTCTGAGACATATGGGTGGAGCCATCTCACCAGATGTAATTGATGGAAGGCGCCCTTGGTCACAGTCGACACCTGGAGATCCAAGCGCAGCTGCGAATCCAGGAGCACCCCCAAACTCTCCACAGATGGAACCAATGGCGGGTAAACATCCCCAATAATAGGACTGTTCCCATCCCCCAGATCACCGACCCCCCCCATCAACATCACCTCCGCTTTATCAGGATTGAGCTTCAATCGGCTCAACCTCATCCAGTCCCCCACAGTGGCCAGACACTGGAACAGCAAGGAGACAGCAGGGCCTGGATTTGATGAAATATATATATATTTCCCAAATATATATAGCCAGGGCCCAGGCCATTCAGATATTTGGGGCCCAGGTCATTTAAGGCTTTAAAGGTCAAAACCAGCACCTTGAATGTATTTATTTTATTTATATATTAAAATTTATACCCCTCCCTTCCTCACAAGGCTCAGGGTGGTTTAACAAAAAAATAAAAAACAAAAAAACCACAGAGAACAATGATAAAAATACAAAACAATACACCAAAATCACCTAATAATCCCTACTGTCACCCCACCCAACCTCTATCCCCTCCTGCCAAAAACGCTGCCACAAGGAAAAGTATTGCACTACCTCCGGAATATACTCAAGTCCAGGCTCTGGCAGACCTATGATGAAAGGGAGTTCCATAATACTGGGGCAACAACAGAAAACGTCTCCCTGTGGGCCCTTGTTGTATGGACAAGATCGGCCGGTGTTATCTACAAGAGGGAGCTCCCGGCCGACTGCAGGTGTCGCAGTGAAGAATGGAAGGAGAGGCAATCTTTCAGATATATGGGGCCCAATCAGTTTAAGGCTTTAAAGGTCAAAACCAGCACCTTGAATTGTGCCCAGAAAGCTATAAGAAGTCAGTGCAGACACCAGAGCACTGGTGTAATGTGCTCTTGGTGATCCATCCCTGGAAGGATCCAGCCTGCCACGTTCTGCACCAGTTGCAACTTCTGAAGAGTCATCAAGGGTAGTCCCATGAAGAGCACATTGCAGTAGTCAAGCCTTGAAGTGATGAAAGTATGGATGACAGTAGCAAGGTCCGAATTGGAAAGAAAAGTCTGCAACATCCTCTCCAGATGAAGTTGATGAAAAGCTCTCCTGGCAGCAGCTACGACCTGATGGTCCAGGTGCAGCATAAGGTCCAGAAGCACTCCAGGGCTGAAAACCTGTCTGATCAGAGGGAACTGGGTCCCATCAATAACTGGACTCCCAATCCCCTCCAAGTCACAGGGCCGGCCCACTATCATCACCCCAGTCTTGTGAGGATTCAACCTCAATTGTCTCACCCTTGTCCAGTCCCCAACCACAGTCATGCAGTGGGTAAGCAGTGAGATGCAGGACCTGGGTCAAATGAAAAAGAGAGGTAAAGCTGGGTGTCGTCAGTATGTTGATGACACCTCACACCAAACCTCTGAATGATCTCACCCAGCAGCCTCATATATACATTGATACGTGAGGGATGGTGCGATAAACCAATTATTCTCTGGCGCTGAGTTGTTTTAACTATTTGTACAATATGTGATTATATAGTTGATCTTGTTTGTATTGTCAAATATTGTGATGTTTGGTTCTTTACTTATTGTTATGGCCTACGGCTAAACAATTTTTTTTAATATATATATATACATTGAACAAGATGGGAGAGAAGATGGAACCCTGCAGGACCCCACAGGGGCAATTGCCCATCATCACCCATTGAGATCTCCTGACATGAATGAACGGAACCACCCAAGAGCAGTCTCGGGTACCCCCACTCAGTTCTGAAGTTGTGTTAACAACACCTCATGTTCAACTGTGTCAAAGACTGCTGATAGATCTAACAAGATCAACAGGGTATAATTCCCCTTGTCAATCTCCAAGCACAGATCATTGACCAAGGCCACCAGTGCAGTCTCTGTGCCATGCCCAGGATGAAATCCAGACTGAAAAGGGTCTGGGAATCTGGCACCATCTAGATGAGCCTGCAGCTGTTGGGCAACCACCTGTTCAATAACCTTCCCTAAAAAGGGAAGGTTGGAGAAAGGGTGATAGCTAGCCAGGGAGTCAGAGTTCAAAGTTGGTTTCTTAAGCAGGGACCATATAACTGCATGTTCAAGGGCCTGTTGAACCATGTCTGCTTGAAGGGAGGTGTTGACGACCCTCTCCAGTAATGTCCCTGATGTCTCGTGGCAGGCTTTCACCAACCAAGATGGCCAAGTATCTAATTCACAACTGGTTGCCTGCATCACTCCAAGCACGTCCTCCACATTGGTAGATGATGTGGTGAAATGCCAGTAGGGGGTGCTATACAGCTGAGCCACCCACCTCACTGTGTTTCTCCAAATCTCTGACTAGGGGTTCCTATAGCTGGCAAACCCCCCCAAACCCTTAATATTTCGCTGCCACCACTTGAATGTAATTCAGAAGGTGTTCACACCACTCAAGACATGTGAACCCCACAAGGTATAAATCCCACAGCTTCCCAAGAGCTCTCCTTGTTCCCGGCACTCTTTTCCCAGGGTTCCCTCCTTGCATTGGAGGCCAAACCCCAGAGACACCCTAGGAAGGTTTCTCTTGGTTCCAAAGCTGCTGGCTTCTAGCCAAATGGGGAGTTTCCCCCTCTCTCCTTGCCTTAGTAGTGAGGCTTGGCCACCTGGCTGAAAGGAGGCATTTAATGGTCATCCAATAACACAAACACACACACTCAGTAGGGTAAAAAGAAAACTTAGACTTTACTGATACATATAAAAAAGAACAAAAGCATAGAACTAGGGGGTGATAACCCTTTGAGCAATCAGTGTCAGTCCTGTGGACATAGTAGCCCATTTGGTAAGCGTCTTCCTACAACTGTAGCTGAAGTAGCTAGCAAGGTACTCACACTGGTTCTGATCAGGTCTCCATAGGGATGGTTTTCCTATGGCATCCAAGTTCTTCTTCTGGCAAAGGCCAGAGTTACTGTTAAGCCATATAGTCCATGAGTGACTCCAGGCAGGGAGGTCACCAGCCTAGCAGCATCTGCTAGAGATCTCAGTCAGTGAGTCCAGAGTGAGAGTCAAAATGCCTGTGCTGGTCCTTTTTAAGGCATCCTTGATCTTCGTTCTGATTTGTCCAGGAGGGTCATCTAGTTGCAGTCCAGTAGCCCCTCTCCTTCTATGATTTGAGCACCCCACGTCACCTGTCTTAGGTGTAGAGTTCCCCCCTTAGGAATTTCAGGAATGAGGAAGTCCTGAACATGTGCTTGTTGAGGCCTGGGCTTTGGCTGAGCCAGGTTCGCAGTTTCAGCGAAGGGGGGCCAGAGGGGGGGCTTTGTCAGGGCAAGGGCATTTTGCCACAGGTGATACCAATTAAAACTGATCCAAGCGAACAGGACAAGACTGAGCTTCCATAACTCCAAACTCTGACTCGGCAGTGGAAATGGCAGAACCTGAATTGTGGTGAATATGAGCAATTTTGTCTGTAAAGTAATTCATAAAAATGTCACAGCAGACAGTAGATTATTCTAATTCCTGATGAAGGCAGGGCAGATTAACCAGACCAAACCACCTAAAACACCTGCACTGGACAAAACTTTGCAGAGACTATGATAGCAGAGAAGACAGCCTTCTTCATCACCATCACAGCCATGGCATAGTCCTTCAAAAACAATCTATGCTGCAATTGGTCAGTTTCAACACGAGTCAAGCACCACCTGCGCTCTAACCGCCTACCCTCCCAACTCTAATCTCCTCAGGTCCTCCGTATACCATGGGAACCTGTGCTGTTGCAGTAGTGGAAGCGAATGCCTGGGATGCAATCATGTCGATGAACATGTGATTCCATAAAGTGACAAGGTCATTCACAGAGAAGCTGTCAAGGTCAGTAGACAACTACCCCAGAGAGTTCTGTAAATCAATTAGATCCATTATTCTTCAAGGGCGGACCATCCTAATGGATCCATCACCCTGATGAGGGTATAGAAGGGCAGGGACTGTCCATGACAATGGTATTGTAACAATACCCCCAGTAATCAGAACCCCTGTTTCCAGGCTGGTGCAAAGCATCAAATCCCATGTGTGCCCTGCCTCATGTCCCCTGATCCTAGGCTGATGTTGCACTGAGTACCTGGCTGGCACCATCTGGGACAAAGTTGGCTGAGATGCTGCATCTGAGCCAGGTTTCTGCATAGCGGCAGGGCTCCAGCCCCAGAAGCCCCCAGCCGCCATAGCAGCAGGGCTCATTCATCCCCTGCAGGTGAGCGAGGCTCCACCCCCTGGGAGGGCTCAGCCCAAGGCACAGGCCAAAGCTGCCCGCCC
>QEPC01005778.1:1277437-1290977 GCA_003113815.1 Sphenodon punctatus
GGCAGGAGGGAAGCACGTGAGGAGGGAGGGGGGTGGGGGAGGGGGTGGGACAGGAGCGGGTGGTGGAGGCGGGTGGGAGGCAATGTCCTGACGGATCTTGTCAATCCCTGAATATTCAGCCTTAATCCCTGAATATCCCGAAATGCGGGGGGGCGGGGGCGGGGAGTGTCTCTTCTGACAGGTAGTGAAAGTATGGCAAAGAGACTGTGTTTGTGGCCTTGGCTGATTGTAATTGTACCCTGTTGATCATTAGGTCTTTCACCAGCTTTTGATACGGTTGATCATGGGGTGTTCATGTAACGTTGGCAGAATCTGGAAGGGGTGCGTGGAACTACTCTTGAGTGGTTCTGTTTGTTCTTGTCGAGGAGGACTCAGCGGGTGCTGATGGGACATTGCTCATCATCCCCTCGAGGCCGTCTTTGTGGTGTCCCGCAAGGTTCTTCTGTCTTCCCTCTTGTTCAATGTGTATCTGGAGCTACTGGGTGAGATAACTATTATTATTAAGCATTTATATAGCACCAGAGGTGTATCTGGTGCTTTAAATTGTTATTATTAGAGACAGATCTTAGTCAATCTGAGATGGACATGGGTGAGGGGAACACAGTGAGAGAGAGACACACACACATTTCCATTTATTACAGATGGGGAACAAAGGTTGAGAGGTTGTGATTTGCCCAAGGCCACCCAGTGAGTTCATGGCTAAGGCAGGATTCAAATCCTGGCTTCTGAGGTCCATGTCCAGCAACCTTATATTATCCTGGTTCTTGCATCCAGAGATCATTTGGAGGTTTTGAGTGAGGTTCCTCAGTATATTGATAACACCCAGCTCTACCTCTCTTTTCCATCTGACCCAGATCCTGCAGTCCTGGTGCTTTCACGGTGACTGGCTGCTATCGGGGACTGGATGAGGGTGAGCCGATTGCAGATGAATTCAGACAAGACTGAAGTTATGATGGTTGACCGACCTTGTAACTTGGAGGGGATTGGGACCCCCATTATTGAGGGGGTCTGGCTCTTCTTGTTACTCAGGTTTCAAGCCTTTCTGTGCTTCTGGATCCTCTACTGCACCTGAATTGTCAGGTTGTGGAGGTGGCCAAGTGCACTTTTCACCAACCCCATCTGGTGAGAAGGCTGCAGTCTTTTCTTTGTGACTCAGATCTGGCTACCATTGTCCATGCTTTCATTACCTCAAGGCTAGACTACTGCAATGCACGCTATATGGGGCTGCCCTTGGTGACTGCTTGGAAGCTGCAGCTGGTTCAGAATGTGACAGCCTGGCTCCTTTTGGGGGTGAGTCGCTGTGAGCACATTACACCTGTGCTCTATAGTCTGCATTGGCTTCCTGTAGCTTTCTGGGCACAATTCAGGGTGATGGTTTTGATCTTTAAAGCCCTAAATGGCTTGGTTCCCATATATCTGAAAGATCACCTCTCATTCTATGCTCCCCTGTGATTAGTTGGAAGTACCCTTTTGTGTGTACTACCAGTCAACTTTTTCCATATGACAAGGCTCCGTGGAGAGACATTCTCGGTTGCTGACCCAGTATTATGGAAATCCGTTCCCCTGGAGGTCTGCCAAAGCCTGGGATTGAACGTATTCCATAGGCAGTGTAAAACTTAGAGCATTTAGCAGGTGGGGATAGAGGTTGGGTGGATAGATTTTTGGGGTGAAGGTAAGGATTTTATTGTATTGTTTTGTATTTTTACTATTTTTACTTTTTGTGCTTTTGTTTTTGTAAACTGCCCTGAGTCTTCATGGAAGGGTGGAGTGTGTGTGTGTGTGTGTGTGTATATATATATATATATATATATATATATATATATATATATATATATATATATATATATATATATATATAGGGATGTGTGAATAGTACGGTTCGGACGTTTGGAGTTTGGCCCAAACTCAGCCAGTTTGGATGGCCAAACTGGATGCCCGAACTGAATGCCAAAACCCCCGAACAGTTTGGCCGTGTTCAGATGAATTTGGGCATGTTTGGGTGGGAAAAACCTGGCTGGCAGGCCCGGGGGGTGGGGGGTGGGAGGCAGCTGAGGAGCAGACTTCTTGGTGCCAGTGGTGGAGAGGCTTGGACTAGCAGTCAGCCTGCCCAATCACCATCCCTCTTTTCCTCAGACCACTGGCTTTGCAGTCTGAGATTGGCATGGGGCTAGGCTGCACAGAGCCAATGGGGTTTGTGGCAAGGCAGGCGCAGCAAGTAACAAAATTCATTGCCCCCTCCCCTTCCAATTCCTTCTGAGCTAGCCACTTATCCTCTCAGCAGGCATTTTCAGAAGTCTCCCTCTCCCAGTAGTTTGTGTTTCTAACCATTGCCATCCTCCTATTTCACCCATTTCCGCACATTTACCTCCATAGTTCCATTTATTTAGATTAGATTAGATAGATTTAGGTGTTGTGTTTATTTTTTTACCCCTCCCTGTGTTCTTTCTCCCTACCCTCCATTGAATTCTTGCCTCCTCCCTGTATATATTCCACCCCTGATTCCCTTCCCCTGTTTTTGGATTTATTTAGAATTATTTAGGATTAGATTGATTTAGGTTTCATTTCAGTTTTGTACCCCTCCCTGTGTTGTTTGTTGTGAGCTGTCTGTGTTTCCCTCCCCATGTGTGTGTGTGTGTGTGTGTGTATATGTATGTGTGTGTGTGTATATATATATATATATATACATACATATATACACACACACACACACACACACACACAGTAGATAGTTACTATAGATAGATAGTTGTAGATAGAGTTAGTGATAGAGATAGAGATAGTTATAGAGATAGATTCAGTTTAAATATTTTATAGTGTATTTGTTGGACTAGGCCTTTGTAGATATTAGATAATATTCCATTTAGTTCCATAGGTTTTAGAATGGTTAATAGCAGTTAGAGTTAGTGTAGATATATATATAATATAATCCAATTTTGAATAAATAAATAAATATAAAAACCCCCAATCTTTGTGTGCATTATTTGTGTTTTAGAAATGGAGAAGGGAAGCAGGAGAGGCTGATCTGCTGCCGGTAAGGCGGGCAATGGGGCACGTGGCAGGGGCCGTGCCAGCGGAGTGACAGCAGGCATCAGCAGCAGCCCAAGCCCATAACCATGCCCCAAACTGCACAGGCCTGATTTTAGCAGTCAGGCTTCAGAGACTCCCAGCAGTGGCACTAGGGGTGTGGTTTGGCAGTGCCTCCTGCTAGTGTTCTTCACTGCCATGCAGGGCACTGGAAGGCCTGCAGTCCAGGAGGCTGCGGCTGTCTCTGCTGTGGCTGCAGGAGCAGGTGCAGGTCTTCAGGGTTGGATGTTTCTACAGGGCCACCAATGTCCCCGACCCCCATTATTGATGTGATCCCCAGCAGTCCAGGGCTGGTGGATCCCACCCCGGCTGCTAGAGGCAGGGCCCAATCATCGGGCAATGGCAGCAGGGAGAGGAGCAGCAGCAGCAGCAGCAGCAGCAGCAGCAGCAGCAGCAGCTGTAGATGTCACAGAGAGAGTAGCAGCAGCATGGTGGGCAGTCAATCAACCTCAGGGTCCTAGTACTCCCCTTCGTGGGGGGACAACACTCAGATTGGGGACAGCGAGGCAGTCTCTAGTCCTGTGGAGGAGATGTCTGGTGCTGAGATGATGGCTGTGTCGCCACCATGTTCTTCCCCTCCCAGCAGCGCTGTCAGCGGTGCATCACCCGGTGCAGGCCAGAAGGCAGGAGGGGGCAAAAAATACTCCATATGGGCGCATTTTAAGTTGGTGCGGGAGGATGATCCCAGGGAGGTGCAGTGCAGTTTGTGCCAGAAGGTGGTGAAGCGTGGGCAGGTGCTCACCAACCTTGGCACAACTGCCATGACAAGGCATCTCAAGGCATGCTACAGTGCTGTGCTGCTAAGCGGGCAGGCAGGGGCAGTGGATGCCAGCGGGTTCCCGACTGCAGCAGTCAGTCGTCCACCTCCATCAGCAGGCAAGCAGCCTGCTCTAACAGCTGCCTCTAGCAGCAGGAGCGGTATCACTGCTGGGAGGCAGCAGCTACAGAAGCAGCGTCAGTCCACCATGGAGGAGCTGCCAAGTCCATAGGCAGCTGCAGGATGCCGAGGGCGGTGTGGCTTTCAACTGAAAGCCACGCACATGTTGGGGGAAATGATAGCACTCGATGGGCAGTCCTTCTCGGTGGTCGGGGACATGGGGTTTAGGTGCCTGTTGGCTTCCTCGCCCCCCAGTTTAAGCTGCCCTTGCACACCACCCTGAGTCGGCAGGTGGTGCCAGCCCTGTACAGGGCTTCAAAGGAGTGTGTGAGGGAGCAGCTGGAAAGGGCTGGGGGTGCCACTGTCCACTTCACCACAGACCTGTGGACGAGTAGGAACGCACAGCACGCCTACCCGGCAGTGACAGCACACTGGTGGCAGGACCTAGATGTAGCATTTGGGAGTGGCAGGAGGGGTCCTGAAGCAGGGTATAGGTGGGCCCTGCTTCAGGCAGAAGTAATGTATGGCCCCCGCACTGCTTAGAACATCGAGACAGCCCTGACCGCCATGGTGAGGGAGTGGGTTACGCCAGGCGTGCCCTTCACCAAGGGGTGCATGGTGACAGACAACGCAGTCAACATAATGAGGGCAGTATTAGGGCCCAGTATCACTGGGGTCGGCGGCGGCCCACAGGGGGCCGCAGCCATGTTGGGGGCTCCGCCTCCAGACCAATAAGAAAGGGGAAGAGGAGACGCGTGCCGGTGGTGGCGGCCTCCCATTCAGCAGTCGGGTCATCACCGCCACATGCGGCATCTAGTAGCGAGGGGGTGGGGCCGGTGGGAGTGCCGCGATGCTCAGAGCGTCTGCGGGTGAAGCAGGGGCTGAGCTAGCAGCATAATAGGGAGGCTGTGTCTTCACAGCGACACCGGTGATCAGTGTAGCTGTGAGACTGGCCCCCTGCATTAGGCAAGTGAGGAAGGAACGAAGTTGCGGAGTGAGTGGCGAGCGAGCATGAGAGTGGTGAGTGATGTATGTGTGGTAGAGGGGGTGTGTGCATTGTATAGGGTGATTGGAGAACACTGCGTGAACCTCTTGTGTGGACCCCTCCTTCCTTTCGATCCTGAGTGACTTGTCCTTCCTTGTGCCCATACCCATATTCCCTGTGGGGCCTCCCACTTCTACCCTCACTGTGTGACACTCTCCTTCATCCCCTTCATCCCCCTAGAGCATGGTGTATGTTGTTGGGAGGGTGGCTTGGGGAGTGTTGGGGAAATACTAGGGAGCCTGTGGTATTAGAGGTGTGTGAGTGGGGGCATTGCTCAGGGCCTCTTTGTCTCTCCCCCAATGATGATCTAGGCCTCATCTTTCTTTGGAGAGTCATTGGGCTATATAAGAACCTGAGGGGTGTTTTCCTTCTGCAATTGCGACTGCCCCCTCAGGAAGAAAGAGTCTGGTTGTGGGTGAGTGTGGTGTGGCTGTCCTCCCAGGGCCATAATCCCGATATCCATACCCCGCCCATAACAGTATCACCGGCCACATGGATCTGGCAGGGCAGCTAGAAGAGATGGTAAGGGCCATACAGTCCTTGGTGATGGAGGTCAAGGACCTCAGAGAAAAACAGGCACAAAGAGAAGGAGAAGGGGTGGGGGAAGGTGCAGCAGTGGCTCCACTGGTGCCAGATCCCCCTGAGCCCATTAGGACACTGGGGGCTGGGGGTAAGGAACCCAAACACCCCTCTAAAATGAAATTTAGTGGAGATAGAAAACAATTTCAAGGATTTCTGGCCTTCTGCAAATTAGCCTTCCAGTCACAGCCCCTAACCTATCCCACTGACGATACCAAGGTAGCATTCATTATTGGGCATTTAGAGGGTATCGCGGTTGATTGGACCTCCCCCTTGTTAGTAAAGGAGAGCCCCTTATTGAAGGACCTTAAGGGGTTCCTTAAAGAATTTCAATTTTGATTTGATTATCCACATAGAGTCAAGGATGCTGAAGCTGCAATTATGACCTTGAGGCAAGGGAAGGGGCCATTGTTGGAATACATAACACGATTCCAACACTTGGCCGCTGAGTTGGATTGGTTGGATAATGTACTGAAGGTGTTATACCGTAAGGGCCTCAGTGTCGAATTAAAAGATCAGCTCTCAGTTACAGAAATGCCACATACATGGGCCAAACTCATGAATTTAACGTGCCAGATTGAGGATCGACTGTCTGAGAGGCGGCAGGAGCATCGCCAGGAAGGGGCATGGTCTTGGACCATATGCGCCTCTGGAGTCAGTCAGGGGCGTGTTGAGACCTGACGGCCTGAAGACCCCAAACCCATGCAGCTTGGTGCTTCTCTGGGCCCCTTAACAACACAAAAAAGAGAACAGAGAAGACTGCGCCTATGCTTTTGCTGTGGCAATCAGGGCAACTTCTCACGAACCTGTCCGCAGTTACCCACAGAATGAAGGACGATGGGAAACAAGAAGGGCCGGGATGGGCAAGGGGCGTCCCGGTAGACCCAGGCCAGTCCCCCTTGCCTATACTCTTGGGGTCCTCCCATACCTGACCAGGGAAGAACCATTTCTGTGTACCCCTTTCTCTTGAAGTTTCCCCGGGGCAGACCCTGGTGGTTTGGGTGCTCATTGATTCAGGGGCCGCAGGAAACTTTATCGATGGAACACTGGTACACCAACACTGCATTCCCTTACAGGTTAAGAGCGAGCCCGAAGCTGTGTACTCCATTGATGGGTCCCCATTACGGTCCGGCCAGTACTTTATTGTACCAAAGTCATACAGGGTACAATAGGGAGACACCAGGAGACGCTGCACCTTGATGTGGTTCACACCCCGACTCTCCCCATAGTCCTCGGCACCCCATGGTTGCAAACTTATAAACCCTCTATTGATTGGAAACAACAGCGCCTAGCCTTTGATGCACCCTTTTGCACACGTTGCTGCCGTGTGTCTTCCCCACCGAGCCCTTCTTCTTGCATTGCCAGTGCATTCACATCTGAACTTCTTCCCTCCTTACTGCAGGAGTATGCAGACCTGAGGGATGCCTTTTGAGAATAAGATGCGTTAGAACTGTCTCCCCATAGGAGCTACGACTGTCCCATTGAACTCCTCCCTAATGCTAGCCCCCCATATGGGAGGATCTATGCGTTGTCGGGACCGGAACTTCAAACCTTGAAGGACTATATTGACGACAACCTCGCAAAGGGCTTTATTTGACCTTCCACGTCCCTGGCTGGTGCACCTCTTTTTTTTTTTGTCCCTAAGAAGGATGGAGGATTACGACCATGCATTGATTATAGGGGGTTAAACGTCATCACCGTGAAGAACCGGTACCCGCTACCCCTCATCTCAGAATTATTGAATAGACTGCAAGGGGCATCCATATTCACTAAGTTGGACTTACGGGGAGCCTACAACCTTCTCTGCATTTGCCCAGGCGATGAGTTGAAAACAGCCTTCCACACCAGGTATGGGCTTTTTTAATATTTGGTAATGCCCTATGGCCTGGCTAATGCCCCTGCAGACTTTCAACACCTTATAAATGACATCTTTAAAGATATCTTGGACTTATATGTTGTTGCATACGTAGACGATATCCTTATTTATTCGTACACCCCAGAAGAACACGTACGTCATGTGCGTACAGTGTTGTCCAGACTTATTCAAAACCACCTGTACTGTAAGATAGACAAATGTGCCTTTCACCAGCAGGTAGTTCCTTTCTTGGGGTTTATTGTATCACCACAGGGGATTCGTATGGACCCAGAGACGGTCCAGGCAATTACAGCCTGGCCGCCCCCACCCCCCGGCGGTGAAGCCTTTACAAAGTTTTTTGGGCAGTGCTAATTACTATCGACAATACATTCCTAATTATGCCCGCCTTATTGTCCTTCTCACCAAATTATTGAAAAAGGGACAGCCGTACCACTGGTCTATGGATCAGAGACAAGCATTCGAAAAGGTCAAAACTCGCCTTCACTAAGGCCCCTATTCTGCAGCACCCCGATTTTAACCAACCATTTGTCGTCGAAACAGATGCGTCCAGTGTGGCAGTAGGTGCTGTACTATCTCAACACGCACAGGATAATGATCTTGTGTTACCTTGTGTCTTTTCTTCCAGACAACTCACTCCTGCTGAGAGGAACTACATGGTACTCGATAGAGAGTTATTGGCCATAAAGGTGGCCTTTGACAATTGGCAACACTACCTGGAAGGAGCAGCGTACCCAGTCCAGGTCCTCACAGACCATAAAAATCTTGTCTATTTACAAACAAGCTGGATAATGAAAGCTCGACATGCTCGCTGGGCCCTTTCTTGGGCGTGTTTCTCATTTCAGGTGGTGTACCGGTCCGACAAGAGTAATACCATCGCTGACGCACTGTCCCGATGTTATGAGACCACCTCAGAGCCTGCAAAATGGGGGGAACCATGACTGAACAAGAAAGTCTTCATTGCCGCAGGTATGACACTTACGCAATTTCAAAGACTTACCCAGAGGGATAATTCTCTCCAACACGCACCACATTCTTCAGTTGCAAAGGGGCTGAGAACCCATCAAACCACAATAATAGTTCCCCAAGCAGCACAGAAGGAAGTTCTATGGGCCCACCATGATGCCCTGCTTGCAGGGCACCCTGGTCAATGCCAGACACTGTAGCTTCTGCAGCGACATTTCTGGTGGCCAGCGATGAAAAAAAGACGTCCAGACCTATGTCCAAGGGTGCAAGGTGTGTAGTCGCACCAAGACACCGCGCACAGCCCCTGTAGGGCTATTACAGCTAGCGCCCCTTCCAAAAGGCCCCTGGCAAAGAATTAATATGGATTTTATTGTTGACCTCCCCTCCGCTCAAGGACATACGGCCATCCTGATTGTGGTAGACCAATTCACGAAAATGGCACATTTTATCCCATGTAAAGCATTACCAACAGTGCAGCGTATGGCCCAATTAGTCCTGCAGTACATTGATAAGCTTCATGGTCTCCCACAGATCATAGTTTCAGATAGGGGTTCTCAGTTCATTGCCCGATTTTGGTGTGCGTTGTTTGTCGCTGTGAAAGTTCACCTAGCTCCTTTTACGGCTTACCATCCTCAAGTCAACGGACAGGCCGAACTCACCAACCAGTCCCTAGAACAATATCTCCATTGTTATGTTGAATACCTCCAAAACGATTGGCTGGATTACTTAGCCCTCTCTGGGTTTGCCTATAACAATACCCCACATGCTTCCATTGGTGCTTCATCCTTTTATGTAACGTATGGTTACCATCCCCGACTCTTCCTCCCTGATCTTCCTGCAGTTACTGTCCCTGCTGCAGGAGCTATGATTCGTAGACTGCAGCAATGCCATGCTCACACCCGTGCCATGCTCTGAGCCGCCCGGCAACGGTAAAAGCTCTCTTTGGATTGGCATCACCAGCCTGCTCCCTTGTACGCTGCCGGGGATCTTGTGTGGATCAATCGCCGCCATTATCCATCCCGCCGACCCTCAGCTAATCTTGGCTACAGGTACATGGGGCCTTTCCCCATTCATCATCAGGTTAATCCTGTTACATACTGTGTTACCATGCCCTCCCACGTTCATTGTCATCCAGTCTTCCATGTGTCCCTTTTGAAACCCTATCACACCCCTCTGTTTCCTGATCCTGCACCACCGCCCTGTGTGGGCGGCATTGATTAACTTCTGGAATATGAGGTCCACGCTGTCCTGGACTCCAAGAGCTCCCGGGGGTCCTTATTCTACCTCATCAACTAGAAGCGTTATGATGCCTCCGAACGCTCCTGGGAACTGGCGTCTGTGGTGCACGCATCCCGGCTCATCCAGTTGTTCCACTCCCACTACCCCTACCAACCTGGCCCTTGTTGGGGGTGGGGCCCTTGGGGTGGGGGTGCTATTAGGACCTGGTATCTCTGGGGTCGGCGGCAGCCTGCAGGGGGCCACGGCCATGTTGGGGCTCTGCCCCCAGACCAATAAGGAGGGGGAAGAGGAGACATGCGATGCTGGCGGGGGCGAAGGCCTCCCAGACGGCAGTCTGGGCATCACCGCCACATGCGGCATCTAGTAATGAGGGGGCGGGGCCAGTGGGAGTGCTGCGATGCTCAGAGAGACTGTGGGTGAAGCATGGGAGGAGCTAGCGGCATAATAGGGAGGCCATGGCTTCACAGCGACGCTGGTGATCAGCCTAGCTGTGAGACTGGCCCCCTGCTTTTGGCAAGTGAGCAAGGAATGAAGTTGCAGACTGAGTGGCGAGCAAGCGTGAGAGCGAGTGCGAGGAGCGTGAGAGTGGTGAGTGAGGTACGTGTGGTAGAGAGTGTGTGTACATTGTATAGGGTGATTGGAGAACACTGCGTGAACCTCTTGTGTGGACCCCTCCTTCCCTTCGATCCTGAGTGACTTGTCCTTCCTTGTGCCCATCCCTGTATTCCCTGTAGGGCCTCCCCCTTCTACCCTCACTGTGTGACACTCTCCTTCATCCCCCTCATCCCCCTAGAGCACGGTGTATGTTGTTGGAAGGGTGGCTTGGGGAGTGTTGGGGAAATACTAGGGAGCCTGTGTAATTGGAGGTGTGTGAGTGGAGGCATCACTCAGGGCCTTGTTGTCTCCCCCCCAATGATGATCTAGGCCTTGTCTCTCTTAGAACCCAAGGGGTGTTTTCCTTCCACAATTGCGACTGTCCCCTCAGAAAGAAAGAGTCTGGTTGTGGGTGAGTGTGATGTGGCTGTCCTCCCAGGGCCATAATCCCCATCTCCATACCCCGTCCATAACAGGCAGTCCATGAAGGGGGCTTCACCAGCATCCCTTGCGCTGCACACACCCATCACGTGGTGGTCAGGGACGCTCTGGGCTTGAGGGAAAAGGGGATTGGGACAGGCACTCTTAGCTCCATCATCGAGTGGGGGAGGAAGCTGGCTGGTTCCTTTAACTGGAGTATGAAGGGCAGTGACCTCCTCCGGGTGAAGCAGGCAGAGCAAGGCTCCCCAGTGCACCAGCTGGTGCAGTATGTGTCCACCTGGTGGAATTTGATGTTCCTGATGCTCGAGCGACTTCTCGAGCAGAAAGCCATCTTACATCAGGTTCAACTGGTGATGGACAGTGGGGCACCTCCAGCATACAATGGGGAGGAATGGGAGATCCTGGCTCACACGGTCTTCGTGTTCAGACCGTTCCTGGCCATGATGGAGACCATCAGATTCTCCACGGCCACCATCAGCCAGGTGACCCCTCTGGTCCAGAGTCTCCTGAGGAGGCTGGAGGAAATTCTCCAGGGGCGGGATAGTGGCCCTCAGGGCAGGAAGCTGGCAGATGAGGCAGTTGTCCTGGTGCAGCAGTTGAAGGCAGGGCTGAAGGTGCGGTTCACTGAGCTCCTGCAGCAGGAGGAATATGTTTTGGCAACCATGCTGGACCCCAGGGTCAAGGCAATGTGGCACACCAGACAGTGTTCTATGACCCCTGGAAGGGTGAGCTGGTGGAGAGGGTCCGGCAGGCAGAGAGGGCTCTTGAGAGTGCATGGCAGCAGCAGCAGGATGCCCCTGGGGATGGTGGGAGTGGGAGCAGCCACCCCTTTCAGCTGGTGGGGTCTATCCTTGCCTCCAGCCCTAGCAGCAGCAGGACCCCTATTGCCAGCAGCAGCTCATATGTGCAGGGCACTCTGGTGATCATGGGCTCATGCTAAGCAGGGCAGGCAGCATGGCTGAGGGCAGTGGTTGAGGTGGTGCCCAGGCAGAGTTACGTGAGAGAGTACGATAGTGCCTCAGCACCAGTGGAGAGCTACCTGGAGAAGAAGACATGCATTCAACCCAGACAGAGTTCCTCCTCAATCTGGGCTGCTGCTGCTGAGGTGCTGTCCCTCTCTCCCAATGCTCAGCATCCGCCCTGCCTCTCTCTCTCACTAGATACTCTCAGCTGGCTTATCTGACTGACCTCAAGATACAGGGTGGCATTGGGAAGCTGTAAGCCTGCCAGCCAGCCAGCCTCTAGCTAGACAATCTCGGCCTGCCTATCTGACTGGCTCTCTATCTCTCATGCTGCACAGTCTTCGCCAGCCTATTTGAGTGCCCTGCCAATGTTCCAGCCTGCCTTCCTTACTGCCTCTTATGCCACGCTGCCTGTCTGCCCACCTGCCCAGGTTGCCAAGATCAAAGCCTACCTCAGCCTCCCTTCTGATGCTCATGCCATGCTGCCTGTCTGCACACCCTCATTGCCAACCTCGAACCCTGCCTCAGTCTGCCTTCCTATGCTCATGCCACACTTCCTGTCTGCCCACCCAGGTTGCCAAGATCAAAGCCTGTCTCAATCTGCCTTCCTATGCTCATGCCACACTTCCTGTCTGCCCACCCAGGTTGCCAAGATCAAAGCCTGTCTCAATCTGCCTTCCCATGCTTATGCCACACTTCCTGTCTGCCCACCCAGGTTGCCAAGATCAAAGCCTGTCTCAATCTGCCTTCCCATGCTTATGCCACATTGCCTGTCTGCCCGCCCGTCCAAGTTGCCAAGATCAAAGCCTGCCTCAGTCTGCCTTCCGATGCTCATGCCACGCTGCCTGTCTGTCTGCCCACTCAGGTTGCCAAGCTCGAATCCTGTCTCAGCCTGCCTTCCGATGCTCATGCCACGCTGCCTGTCTGCCCACCCATGCAGGTTGCCAAGCTTGAACCCTGCCTTAGTCTGCCTTCTGCTCATGCCAAAGTGCCTGTCTGCCCGCCTTGTGGCCAAAGATGAAGCCCTGCCCCAGCCTGCCTGCCTCTCATTCCAAGGTGCCTGTCTGCCTGCCCTGGCAACCCTAGGTGATGTGCCCCACTGGCCTGGTAATCCCGCTGCTGCTGTCTGCTGGTCCATGGGTGCTATGCCCTGGCAAATCCAAATGTGCCCATGCAATCCTGCTGTTGCTGTTTGCTGCTTTATGGGAGCTCTTCCCTGGAAAATCCTACCATCCTGGCTCCATGGGTGCTGTGAACAGGCAAATTCTGCTGCTGCCATTTCTGCTGTTCCACAGGTTCTGTGCCCTAACAACCCAATGTCTGCTGCTGCTGCTGCCAATGCTGCCTCTGCTGTCTGTGCCATGGGTTCTGCTGCCAGGTAATTCAATGTCTGCTGCTGCTGATGGTACTGCACGTCTGCCATTTACTTCTCCCTCTTGTAGATGGGCATAGCTCGGATGAGTGCGCCGGTGGGCGGGGGCTGGGTGTCCACAAGATTCACCACCGGGCAAGGCTTGCCCAATTTGCAATAGAGCTTCTTGAGATCAGTCGAGTGCGATGCAAGCCTGCAGCACCCAGCCAAGTAGGGTTGCCAGCCACCAAGTCATGGCCGGGCCTCTGCCACTGCTCCACCAATGCCAGCCAGCCTGCAATGCCCTGCCACGTAGGGGTGCCAGCCACCAAGCCCTGGCTGGGTCTCTGACGCTGCTCCACTGATGCCAGCCATCCTGAAACACCCGGCCAAGTAGGGGTGCCAGACACTCCAGCCCCAGTACCCACCACCAGGGTTCTGGGGCCTATGTTCCAGGCAGGGAGGGCTGTCGTTCCACTTCATTGTATGCAGATGCTTCATCAATGCCAGTCATCCTGCAATGCCCGGC
>QEPC01005778.1:1291500-1329715 GCA_003113815.1 Sphenodon punctatus
CCCAGGTTGCCAAGATCAAAGCCTGTCTCAATCTGCCTTCCCATGCTTATGCCACGCTGCCTGTCTGCCCGCCCACCCAGGTTGCCAAGATCAAAGCCTACCTCAGCCTCCCTTCCAATGCTCATGCCATGCTGCCTGTCTGCATCCCTCATTGCCAACCTCGAACCCTGCCTCAGTCTGCCTTCCTATGCTCATGCCACACTGCCTGTCTGCCCGCCCAGGTTGCCAAGATCAAAGCCTGTCTCAATCTGCCTTCCCATGCTTATGCCACGCTGCCTGTCTGCCCGCCCACCCAGGTTGCCAAGATCAAAGCCTACCTCAGCCTCCCTTCCAATGCTCATGCCATGCTGCCTGTCTGCATCCCTCATTGCCAACCTCGAACCCTGCCTCAGTCTGCCTTCCTATGCTCATGCCACACTGCCTGTCTGCCCGCCCAGGTTGCCAAGATCAAAGCCTGTCTCAATCTGCCTTCCCATGCTTATGCCACGTTGCCAGTCTGGCCACCCGTCCAGGTTGCTAAGATCAAAGCCTACCTCAGCCTCCCTTCTGATGCTCATGCCATGCTGCCTGTCTGCACGCCCTCGTTGCCAACCTCGAACCCTGCCTCAGTCTGCCTTCCTATGCTCATGCCACACTTCCTGTCTGCCCACCCAGGTTTCCAAGATCAAAGCCTATCTCAATCTGCCTTCCCATGCTTATGCCACATTGCCTGTCTGCCCGCCCGTCCAAGTTGCCAAGATCAAAGCCTGCCTCAGTCTGCCTTCCGATGCTCATGCCACGCTGCCTGTCTGTCTGCCCACTCAGGTTGCCAAGCTCGAATCCTGTCTCAGCCTGCCTTCCGATGCTCATGCCACGCTGCCTGTCTGCCCACCCATGCAGGTTGCCAAGCTTGAACCCTGCCTTAGTCTGCCTTCTGCTCATGCCAAAGTGCCTGTCTGCCCGCCTTGTGGCCAAAGATGAAGCCCTGCCCCAGCCTGCCTGCCTCTCATTCCAAGGTGCCTGTCTGCCTGCCCTGGCAACCCTAGGTGATGTGCCCCACTGGCCTGGTAATCCCGCTGCTGCTGTCTGCTGGTCCATGGGTGCTATGCCCTGGCAAATCCAAATGTGCCCATGCAATCCTGCTGTTGCTGTTTGCTGCTTTATGGGAGCTCTTCCCTGGAAAATCCTACCATCCTGGCTCCATGGGTGCTGTGAACAGGCAAATTCTGCTGCTGCCATTTCTGCTGTTCCACAGGTTCTGTGCCCTAACAACCCAATGTCTGCTGCTGCTGCTGCCAATGCTGCCTCTGCTGTCTGTGCCATGGGTTCTGCTGCCAGGTAATTCAATGTCTGCTGCTGCTGATGGTACTGCACGTCTGCCATTTACTTCTCCCTCTTGTAGATGGGCATAGCTCGGATGAGTGCGCCGGTGGGCGGGGGCTGGGTGTCCACAAGATTCACCACCGGGCAAGGCTTGCCCAATTTGCAATAGAGCTTCTTGAGATCAGTCGAGTGCGATGCAAGCCTGCAGCACCCAGCCAAGTAGGGTTGCCAGCCACCAAGTCATGGCCGGGCCTCTGCCACTGCTCCACCAATGCCAGCCAGCCTGCAATGCCCTGCCACGTAGGGGTGCCAGCCACCAAGCCCTGGCTGGGTCTCTGACGCTGCTCCACTGATGCCAGCCATCCTGAAACACCCGGCCAAGTAGGGGTGCCAGACACTCCAGCCCCAGTACCCACCACCAGGGTTCTGGGGCCTATGTTCCAGGCAGGGAGGGCTGTCGTTCCACTTCATTGTATGCAGATGCTTCATCAATGCCAGTCATCCTGCAATGCCCGGCCAAGTAGGGGTGCCGGACACCAAGCCCTGGCCAGGTCTTTGCTGCTGCTCCACCAATGCCAGCCTGCAATGCCCCGCCCCCTGTGGGTGCCATCCACCAAGCCCTAAGTCTTCCCGGCTTCTGCTGCCGGCCATGACAACACATGCAACCCCGCTTTGGGCACTGGCAGGCACTACTTGGCTGGGCATTGCAGGCTGCCAGGCATCAGTGGAGCAGTGACCGAGGCCCAGCCAGGGCTTGGTGGCTGGCACCCCTACTTGGACAAGCATTGAAGGCTGGCACGCCTCCAGTTCTGCTCCCTTTATGCTTGGTTCCCCAGTTCTAGTCACAATCAGTTAGCCTTTCATGTGGCCAAGTGGTGCCAAGATACCCTAACTAAATAACTTGAGTAAGTCTTGATGTGCCACTGGGAGACAACTAGCAACACTGACACTTGCGTCCTGGATATGTGCTTAGGGGCTAGATGTTTAGCTGACTTTAACATTATACAGGTTAATATGTGCAGGATGGTGGGCTCTTACCCTGGTGCTCTTGGTTTTTTCACTACAGATGGCTGGCTGTATATTTCTTTGGTATGACATTTGATAATGTACTATTTATTATAAAATTATAAAATTGTGATTATTACTTTTTAATACTCTCGTATATTACGAGTGATTTTATTTTTTGTGGTTTTATATTTATTTATTTTATTGATCTTGTATGTGGTTTTTTTTCTTGCAATGACTTTATTGTCAAGCAATAAATATTATTAATTATTATTATTATTGTTTATTATTATCTAGTCACCATCACGGCAGGAGTGATAGGGCTACAGTAGTGCCTGCTGGTGCCCAAAGCAGGTTTGTGCATGTTGTCATGGTCTGCAGGCAGAGACCGGCAGCCCAGCAGAATATCTGCTTTCAGCAGCCTTTGGGTGGGCAGCAGCATTGCTCATTTGTAGGACAGGACAGGAGTCAAGAGACCCCAGCTCTAATTCTTGGTTTGGAAGTCCTTTGACCTCTCTGCCTTTCATCTTTCCCAGTTCTAAACTAGAGGGCTACCATTCTGGGAGCTCACAGGAGAAAGAACCTGTATGGGAACTAGGCCTGGGGCAATTCCAATTGCTGTTGCACATTTATTCAACCTCTTTGCAGGGTAAAGAAGAGGACTCATATGCTTCCCCTTCTTCAGAAGAACTTAGGCTCGGCACTTGGTCCCTGGGGGTGCCCGCCCAATTCCTGTTGGGGCATAGCTGACCATCTAAGACCCACCAATGCCTGACAGCCTGCAATGCCCGGACAACTATGGGTGTCAACCACCAAGACCAAGCCTTCCCAGCCTCTGCTGCTGCTGCTGGGTCTCAGATGGCCAGCCCTGGTGCCACTGGCACCCTCAGAGGCCAAGCACAGAGCCTGCCTGCCCAGGAAACCCAGGGTGCCAAGTGCCATGCTTTCCCCGTCTCTGCTGCTTCTGCTGCTGGGTCTCAGACGGCCAGCCCTGGTGCCACGGGTACCCCTAGGGGCCAAACACTGATTCTGCATGCCTGGGCAACCGAGGGTGCCAAGCACCAAGCCTTCCCAGTCTCTGTTGCTTCTGCTGCTGGGTCTCAGATGGTCAGCCCTGGCACCACGGGCACCCCTGGGGTTCCCTGGAGTGCCTCAAGCCTCCTGTCAGGACTGAACTTTCTGAACGTTCGGGGGTTCTGAACTCCACTGGACCGAACGCATGAACCTGAACTAAATTTTTAGTCCAAACGTCTGAACAGTCGAACTCTGTCCTGTTTGCACATCCTTAATATATAAATAAATAAAATAAAATAAACTACACAGTAAACCTGTAATCAGAACTTCTTTGCTTGGGTGTCCTGAAATAGCGGGCTTCGCACTCAGAAGCACAGGATTTCAGGGCTTTACAGAAAGAAAATTTTATTGCGAACAACCTTTAAAAGAACCACAGAAAGAATTTGGGAAAGCCAACTAAACAACAATTTCCCAACGTGTTACAAATGAGTCTGAATCCACCTTTGGATTGCTCTTGCAATAGAAGAGGGGCTGTGAGGCAGACTACTTAGGCCTCAGTCTGTCATCTATAGTTCTAAAGAAGCCTCCTCTTTGGTTACTGTTCTAGGGTTTCAGGCCACAAGGCTTACACACAAGTGTGAAATCCACATGCATATTGTTCACTTTGGCCAAAATATTGCAAGGGAGAAAACAGCCGCTGAGGATTTTGAAAACCCTAACAAAGTTTATAAAGTTGGGAAGGATTTAGCAGAAATAAAACTTTTGAAGGGAACATAAGAACATAAGAAATGCCATAGTGTGTCAGACCAATGGTCCATTTCAAACAGCAGTCAATCTCTGTCACTTTGGATAAGTACCCAACAGGTCACAATGTGGCAATCCATTCCCAGTTTTTCACTCCTAGTTCCCAACAGTTAAGAGGTTACATTCCCCAAACTTATTTGACTAATAACTATTAATGGACCTACCCTCCAAGAACGTATCTAATCCTTTTTAAAACCCAACTATACTACTGACCACATCTGGCAACAAATTCCAAAATCTAACTGTGTATTGAGTGAAAAAATACTTTTTATTTATTTTAAATCTGCTGCCAGTTAGGTTCATGGAGTGCCCCCAAGTTCTAGTACTGTTTGAGAGAGTAAATAACTGCTCTATTAACTTGTTACACACACTGCTCATGATTTTATAAATGTCAATCTTATCCCCTCTCAATCATTTCTTCTCCAATTGAAGACCCGTAATCTATCAAGCCTTTCTTCATATAGAAGCTGTTCCATACCCATTATCATTTTTGTTGCCCTTCCATGTATCTTTTCTAGTTCTACTATATATTTTTTGAGATGAGACGACCAGAATTGCACAGAATATGCAAGGTGAGGTTGCACCATAGATTTATATAGAGGCATTATGATATTTTCAGTTTTATTCTCTAATCCTTTCTGAATAATTCCTAAGATTGTTTGCTTTTTGACCAACGCTGGACCAAAGCTGGGGTTTTCAATGTATTGTCCACAACAGCTGTGATCCCATGCTCTGTGGATCTTGTGCAGTTTCCATGGCGCACAGCTGTGCACAGAATCCACAGGGCTTGGGATTGAACCCACCAAGTCCAAGATCCTTTTCCTGAGTGGTAACTCCTAATTTAGAGCCCAACATTGTATACCTATAGTTTGGGCCATTTTCCCCTTTGTGCATCACTTTGCACATTAAATTTCATCTGCCTTATCCATTGTGCTCTCACATATATAGGTATTTAAGTCTATTAACAGTTGTTGCCTTATGGGATCAGGTGTTGTTTTTTGGGGGTGGGGGGCATTGGGCATTGGGGTCGTGGTGGTAGGGTTCCTTATGTTTTTGCATAATGAAAATTGAATTTTTCTATGTGTGATTCTTGCTTATATTCTAATGATATGTCTACTTTTTGTCTTGTTATATGTTTCTACAGTTATATATAAACAATAAAAAGAAAGTTAAAAAAAAATTCATCTGCCATTTAGATGCCCAGTCACCCAGTCTCACAAGATCCTCCTGAAATTCTTCACAGTCTGCTCGTGTTTTAACTACCTTGAATAACTTTGTGTCATCTGTAAATTTGATCACCTCACCCTTTCCTCCCCTTTCTAGATCATTAGTGAATGTATTAAACAATATCAGTCCCAGTACAGATCCCTCGGCACTCTCCTATTTACTTCTACAGTTACAAAACTGCCCATTTAGTCATAAGAACATAAGAAGTGCCATAGTGGGTTAGACCAATGGTCCATTGAGCCCAGCACCTGTCTCCGACAATGGCCAATCTCAGTCACTTGAAAGAAGTACTCAACAGATCACAATGGGGCAATCCATTCCCTGTTGTTCACTCCCAGCTCCGGACAATAAGAGGTTACAGCTAACAGCTGCTAATGTATCTATCCTTCAGAAACTTGTCCAACCCTTTCTTAAACCCAGATATATACTACTGGTCTTGACCACATCTTCTGGCAACAAATTCCACAACTTAATTGTGCATTGAATGAAAAAATACTTCCTTTTATTTGTTTTAAATCTGCTATCAGTAAGTTTCATGGAGTGTTTCCTAGTCCTAGTACTATTTGAAAGGGTAAATAGCTGTTCCCTATTAATATGTTCTACACCACTCATTGTGTTATACATCTCTATCATATCCCCTCTGTCGTCTCTTCTCCAAAATGAAGAGCCCCAACTTACCAGCCTCTCTTCAGAGGGGAGCTGTTCCATACCCCTTATAATTTTTGTTGCCCTTCTCTGTACGTTTTCTATTTCTACTATATCTTTTTTTGAGATGGAGCGACCAGAACTGCACACAATATTCAAGGTGCAGTTGCACCATAGGTTTATATAGTGGCATTATAATATTTTGAGTTTTATTCTCTATCCCTTTATGAATAATTCCTAACATTCTGTTTGCTTTTTGATGGCCCTGCACACTGAGCTGCGTAGAACAAAGAGTCCTACTCTTTGTTTCCTATCCTTTAGCTAGTTACTCATCCATGATTGGACACTACCTGCTATCCCATGACTATTTATTTTCCTCAAGTGTGTCTTGAGGGACCTTTTTGAAAATCCAATACACTATATTGACCAGTTCACCCATATCTACATGCTTATTTACACTCTCAAAAATTCCAATAGATTAGTGAGGCATGACTTCCCTTTGCTAAATCCATTTGACTCTTCCCCATTATGCAGTGTTTATCAATATGCCCAGTAATTCTGTTTTTTGCAACCTTTTCCACCAGTTTGCCCTGCACTGACATCAGTTTCATCGGTATGTAGTTTCCAAGATCCCCTCTGAAGCCCTTTTAAAATATTGACATTACATTCTCTACCCTCCAGTCCTCAGGTACAGTGGCAGATTTTAGTGATAGATTAAAAATTACCAATAGTAGGTCTGCAATTTCATATCAGAACTCTACAGTGAATACCATCTGGTCCTGGTGATTTTTTACTATTTAGTTTATCAATTTGCTCTAGAATCTCTTCCAGAGTCAAGCTGATTTGTGACAGTTCAACTGATTCATCACCTACAAAGAATAGTTTCTACATGGATATCTTCCCAACCTCCTCTGCAGTGGAGACCAAAGCAAAGAATCATTCAGTCTGTCTGCAATGGCCTTATCTTCCCTGAGTGCCTCTTTCATCCCCATGTCATCTAATGGCCCAACTGACTCTCTGGCAGGTCTCTTGGTTGTGATGTACTTGAAAAAAGTTTTTATTCATAGTTTTTGCATCTTTAAGAAGTCACTCTTGAAATTCCGCTTTGGCTTGCCTTATTAACACTTTACTTCTAATTTGGTAAAGCTTATACTATTTCCTATTTTCCTATATAGGACTAACTTTCCATTTTTTAAAGGACACCTTTTTGGCTCCAATGGCATAACCATTTAGCCACGCTGGCAGATGTTTGGGCCTCTTGCTAACTTTTTTTTCTTGTGGAATACAATTAATCTGGGCTTCCAAGATGGTGTTTTTAAATAGTCTCCATGCCTCTTGCAAACATTTAATCCTCGCAACTGCTCCTTTTAATTTCTCTTCTCACTAGTTTCCTCTGGTTTGCATAGTTCCCCTTCTTAAAGTTAGGTATAAAAAAGCAAAATGTATAAAGGAGAAATGTATTGTCCTCTGGTTTGAACTTCCCATATTTAAAGACTAGCTTGAATGAATGAATGAATGAATGGAAACACCTTGTGCTGACAGCTGTATTGGGAAGTATTGGGGGGAAATGGCTGCCACAAAAGGGGTGAAAGGGAATTCCATGTTCACTGCTGGAGGAAAACATCACTAACAATGTGGAAACACTGATTTCAACCCCTTCTATAGCAGCCTCACTTTCTACCAGCAAGAACTTTTCCTGCTCCGCTTTAGCATTTTTGCACTGAAGTTGGTACACTGCAAACTTCTTCCAGCTTGTACTTGCTTTTCCCTCTAAAGATGCTTTCCTCTGCAATTTCAGGCCTATGAAGTCTTCATTTTGGGTGGTAGATTATCATTTTCGGGGCTAGTCTGAAGTCCTAGTTATTTTTCTGCTAGCCTTACACCTTGTCTACATCAGGCAGAGATCAGCCCTTCTTCAGATATACATAATGGAAAGGGAGCTGCCTGTACACACCCTTTAGTATCCACCACTGCTGCTAGTTGGTGTTCCTCAAGGCTCTGTTCTTGGCCCTCTCCTCTTCTCGATCTATACCTCATCCTTAGGCAAACTCATTGCCTCCCATGGCTTCCAATACCACCTCTATGCTGATGACACTCAACTCTATCTCTCTACTCCCTCTCTCTCTCCCTATGTTCAAGCTCGTCTCATCAACTGTCTCTCTGACATCTCTACCTGGATGTCTCAACGTCAACTCAAACTCAACATGACTAAAACTGAACTCCTTATCTTCCCCCCTCATCCTTCCTCTCCTTCCTCACTGTCAATAACTATTGATGGAGTCACCATCCTGCCTGTCCCCCAAGCCCGTAGCCTAGGCTTCATCTTTGACTCACCCTTTTCTTTTAAACCCTACATTGACTCTGTTGCTAAATCCTGTCGCTTCTCCCTCCATAACATTGCTAAGATTCACCCTTTTCTCTCTGTCTCGTCTGCCAAAACTCTTGTTCATGCTCTGGTCATCTCTTGCCTCGATTACTGTAACCTCCTTCTCACTGGCCTTCCCAGTCTCACCTTTCTCCCCTCATCTCTGTCCAAAACTCTGCTGCCAGGGTCATCTACCTCACCAGTCGCTTCGACCATGTGCAGCCCCTCCTCTCTTCGCTTCACTGGCTTCCCCTTCCTGAACGAATCCTGCACAAGCTCCTAGTCTTCACCTATAAAGCTCTTCACAACCTCGCTCCCCCCTACCTCTCTGCACTTATCGCCCTCCATACTCCAGCCCATGCACTTCGCTCCTCCTCTGTCCCTTCTCTCACCCTTCCACGCCTTCCCTGCTCCCCTAAGCGCCTTCGTCCCTTCTCACTTGCTGCCCCCCATGCCTGGAACTCCCTCCCTGTCCACATCCGCCTTGCACCCTCCCTTCATACCTTCAAATCTCTCCTTAAAACTCACCTCTTTAGCTCTGCTCTGTCTGACTCTTTATCCTGCTGAGCCACTATTCCTATACCTACGGTCTGTTTACCCTTATCCTTGCCACATGGAACTGCCTGCTGTCATTCTCATTGTAACCAAGCCAAGTACGTGCACTTGAGACCTCGCATCTTCATGAATGTTAGACCCCTTGTCCCTCCCTCTGTTCCCCTTCCTAGGTCTCTCCTCCAGCTCCTGTTTCTCAGATTGTAAGCCCTAGGGGCAGGGACCGTGTCTATTTTATTACTTTGTAAAGTGCCAGGTACACTGCTGGCGCTATATAAATGTTTGTTAATAATAATAATAATTATAATAATAGTTCCTCCCACTGGTTCCTCTGAGCATGATTCTGAGCCTGCAGCAGTGCGAGGCAGATAACAGTGGCAGTGGAGGCTCAGGAGTGTGCATCCCCACCACTCTGTCTCAAAGTCTCCTATTCTTTTAAAAGGGGGAAAAAAGGCAGAGAAGGGTGGGAGGCAAAAAGGCAGGAGAAAAAAGATATAAAAAGGAAAAGACTCAAAGATAAATAAAGTCAGGTGAAAAGGAAAGAAGGAAATCATTAGTCTCTACGAAGTAAGTGCATTTGTACTGTGCTGATTAAAACTTTCCATGCAGTATGCGCCTAATGAAGAAACGTGCTTTTTTCAATTTATTTATTTAAGAGTTTTGTACCCCGCCCCTCCTGCCACAAGCAGCCCGGAGTGGCTAACAGCATTAATAAAATATAAATACTATAAATCAGATTAAAACATTAAATAACAATAATAAAAACAAGGGGGAAAAAACCCTACCACCACCCACACCATCCCCCCACCTCCCTTCCAACCCTTACCCTTCTCCCTTGCCAAACGCCTGATGGAACAGCCAGGTCTTGCAGTTCCTGTGAAAAGCCTGGAGGTCCGGGGCCAAACGGGCCCCCAATGGGAGGGAATTCCAAAGGCACGGCACGGCCACCAAGAATGCCCTATCCTGCGTGACCCCCAAGGGAAACCCAAGGGACCTCCAACACGGAGCCTGTGGATGACTGCAGGGGTCAGTCTAGAACCCTGGGAGTGAGGCGGTCTCGCAAATAGGCAGGGCCCAGGCCATGTAAGACTTTATAGGTCAAAACGGACACTTTGAATTGAGCCCGGAAGACTATTGGCAGCCAGTGTAGAAACTGGAGCACTGGTGTAATGTGCTCCCGGTGGCCAAGCCCCACCAAGAGCCAGGCCACCGCATTCTTCACTAGCTGCAGCTTCTGAGCCGTCACCATAGGTAGCTCCACGTAGAGTGCATTACGGTAGTCCACCTGAGAGGTAATAAAAGCATGGATGATAGTGGCCAGGTCATGAACCAAAACCATTGGTCGAAGCTGCCGCACCAGATGTAATTGGCGGAAGGCACTCCTCGCCACAGCCTCCACCTGGAGATCCAGGCGGAGCTGCGCATCGAGGAGCACCCCCAGGTTCCGTACCTGGGAAGTCAGTGGAGGACAGACCCTCTCAACCAAGGGGGCCATCATCTCCACCGACTTAACCACTAACGTCACCTCTGTCTTGTCAGGATTCAGTTGCAGTCAATTAGCCCTCATCCAGTCCCCCACAGCTGCCAAAAAGTGGGTAAGCACTGGGATAGCTGGGCCTGGGTCAGTCGAAAATGAGAGATACAGTTGGGTATCATCTGCATACTGATGACAGTTCACTCCGAACCCTCTGATCACCCTGCTGAGTGGCTGCATATACACGTTGAACAGGAGAGGGGACAAAACAGAACCCTGTGGAACCCCACATGAGAGGTCTCGGTAAGATGAAAAACAGTCACCGAGGACCACCCACTGAGTTCTCCTGGTCAGGAATGATGGAACCATCCAAGAACGATCCCGCAATGTTCACCAACATCTCATGGTCATATGTTGGCAGCTAGGTCTATTCTTGAGTATTTCTCTCTTTATGTCTGTCATGCCTTAGTTCTCCACTTACTCTAGAGGTTACTTTGCACCTAAGCCAACTTATTATTTTAACTTTCTAGTCTGACCGTTTCTCTATTCATATGTGAAAGAGATGACACCCTCTGGATTTTCAGCAGGCCCTTAATTCACTTATTAACTGCAAACAACCTTTCAGAAAGTGTGTGTGTGTGTGTGTGTGTGTGTGTGTGGGACCCTAAATCTTTGTTTCCATCCATAGCCATAGGGGGAAAAGATTTGAAAGTCTCAAAAGCCTAACATTTCATCTTAGATTAATAATATACTAATACATAGTTTTCTCAAATGATAAGGGTAAGTCCACACAAAACATTAACCCACTTTGGGCAACGTTAACATGTGATGCAGCAGACTGTATGGCTGGCGGCTGCCAGATGTTCACCCAGCCCTGCCCTGGGGCAGGCAATCCGCTGATATGTGATGCATCAGCCGGGGAAGGCCAGAGACACTTTGCCTAAAGTGGAATAACAGGTTGCCTACCATGTGGCTAGGCCCATGTAGCCACACCTCTCAGCAGAGTCCACCGGGACCATAGAGTGGCAGGAGCATTTTGCAATTAATTTTTGTTCACATCACGGCCGGGGCAGGATAGTGGGCCAGCTGGAGGATAATGGGTGGGATGGGGCTGGGCGCCCATGTGTGTGGATGGCTTTTTGGCCCACCCAGTGGTGTGGCGGGACTTGTGACAGCAGCCTGCCTGCCCAATGCCCCGTGTGGGGGGAGCGAATTGTGTGGCTTGTTCTCCCCACCAGCCCAAAGTGTGGTAGCTGTGTTTGCCCTCCCTGTGGCAAGCAGTGGATTCGGTTCACTGTCTCATGTGGCTTTACCCTGTCAAAGTCTGTGTGAATGGTAGCCAGGAAGTTATGACATTTGTTTACTTTGGGTTACAGATCACACCTATATTGGCTGTTCCTAACTGAATCTTGACTTCTCAGAAACTGCCTTTTAGGACAAAAAAATTCCAAGCAATTTTGTACGGTGTATCCTACTGCTACATATGTTTCTGGTTACCTACATCTGTTCTACACAAAGTAGTCTGTTGTGGAATGAAGAAGAGGAGCTGATCAACAAGAGAAACTGCTTATTGAACATTTTATCAGTCACTTTCTTCCCTCATTCTGCTCATCCTTCTCCCACAGGGTAAGGTGGCTGAAGTAAATATTCTCTTATACTTTCCTAAATTATTATGTTTTATGATATTATACTCTAGAGGTTTTTGGTCTGAAAGGGAAGTGGGAACATAGACAGATTCTGTCTTTATACTGGTCTCCTTTGGCAAGATTTCTGCCTCCATCCCTTGGTTTGCAGAAGGTATAGCAATAACACAGTCTCTAAGAGATTCTGTGTTGGGAGAGCGGGGGAGGAAGACAACAAATACAGTTACTAGCAATTTTATCATCTGAAAATTTTCTTCATGCAAAAAGCCAGATAAATCTTTTCACGCCGCTACATCAACAGCATCTAAGCAGAAAAAAATACCCTGCCTTGTGGGTGAGGTTGATACAGTTTTGACAGATGTGAATGCTTGGCATACTCATCTTTAATTACCATATAGAATTCTTTCAGACTTTTTACTCTTTCTTGCTGTAAGAAAAACAAGCTTCAAAAAACAGTAACAATTTGGTTTGGATGAAGCTTACTGAAAATGAAAATTAAGTTGATTTTGGCCATTTCTGTATCATAGATTTGGGTCTGTCTGAACATAACAGTTGTTATTTAATATCAATAATTTTACTTTATTATACTTGGATGGACATTTTAAAATTAACATTTTTTTTTATCCCAGTAGATCCATGGATTTTATTAGAAACTGGAAAAGTATTTCAATACACTATTAGCATACTGCCAGCATGCAGTTTTTAAAATGTTTGTATTAATTATGTGTAGTGTTAATGTATCATGGTGAATCTTATTTTATTTATTAAAATATTTATATCCCGCCTCTTCTGCTCCTAGCAGCTAGAAACTTAATTTTGAATTTAATTCTGGTTGTTTATTATTTAGTATTTTATGTTTTTACTTTCAGCCTCTTAAAAGAAATTAGAGAAGATAACCATTGTTTTTTCCTTTAAAAAAAGAAAAGAAAAGAAAAAGAAAAAAGACCTATAATCTAAACTCAAAACAGTTGGTCAAAATGCTTGCAAGGACACACCTATAATGAAGCTTCATGCAAATATATAGTTAACATAAGAGTGCACAAAAGTCTAGGATTCTGAGGTATAATGTTTTCTGAAAAATATCTCATCTTGTATTTAGTTTTTGAGAATTACTTTTGAGAGGTATTTCAAATTAAAGACTTTTAAAAGAAACAATGCTTTATTGGGCAACATTACCCCATAATCAGGGGTCAGTGAAGTCAACAAATTTATTTATTTTCAAATTGTGAGGCCTGGAAACTCAAATACTGCAAGGAGAATAAATTATTTAAATACTTTTTTCAAAATATAGTCTTCTGGGCCCGATTCAAGGTGTTGGTTCTGACCTATAAAACCCAAAACAGCTTGGGCCTGCCTACCTGCAGGATTGCTTCAGCCCCCGGGTCCTGGATTGGCCCCTGTGGTTACCTGGGGATGCCCTCCTCAAAGTCCCCTGCGTATATTGGGTGGTAACAATTTTATTTATTTATTTATTTATTTCTACACATTTATATCCCATACCCTCCTGCACGCAATGGCAGCTCAGGGTAGCTTACAGCAATAATAAAATAAACAATTTTTAGAAGTAACACTGTTAAAATGCATACAGTTCATTTTAAAAAGGACAGAACTACACCCCAACCCCTCTCTCCATCTCCCTCCCCAAAGGTCTGGCAGAACAGCCAGGTCTTACATTGTCTTCGGAATGAAGGGAGGTCTGGGGCTAGGCGGGCCTTGAATGAGAGGGAATTCCACAGCCTAGAAGCAGCCACCAAGAATGTCCTCCTGGGGTACTTCAAGTCGGGCGTCCCTGGCCAACCACAGGGGCCGCACCACAGTCCGGGGCATGAGGTGGTCCCACAGGGTCTGGCCCGTTTAGGGCTTTATAGGTCAACAAAAACACCTTGAATTGGGACTGGAAGACAATAGACAGTCAGTGCAAAGAACGGAGCACTGGTGTAATGTGCTCACGACGGCCCGTCCCCATAAGGAGACAGGTCGCTGCATTCTGCACCAGCTGCAGCTTCTGGACCATCACCAGGGGTAGCCCCACGTAGAGTGCATTACAGTACAGTCTAGAGGTGATGAAGGCATGGATGATGGTGGCCAGATCAGAGGTTGAAACATATGGAGTCAATGTCAAGCAATGGCTTCTTGAGCAGAGGCCGCACCATCACCTCCTTGAGACAGCCCAGCACTCTGCCCTCCATAAGGGAGGCATTGACAACCCCAGTCAGCAACAGTCCAAATGCCTCACGGCAAGCTTTAATTATCCAGGGTGGGCAAGGATCTAATTCACAACAGGTGGCTCTGACTGACCCAAGAACATCCACCACATCAGCGGGTGACACTCACTGAAACTGATCCCATGAAATCGGACAAGGTAAGGCATTCATTACCTCTGGTTCTCCCACTGCTATAAGTGTGGCATCAAAATCGTGGTAAATCTGAGCAATTTTATCTGTGAAAAAGTTGACAAACATGTCACAGTGAGCACTGGAAGATTTCAGTTCCAGGTGGAGAGAGGCTGGTTCTTCACCACCTGGAAAAGCTCATCTGGACGCGACTTCACAGACGCTATGAGGGCAGCAAAGAACACCTTCTTTGCTATCTGCACAGCCACTGCATAGGTCTTTAAACTGACTCTGTGCTGCAATCGGTCGGCTTCAGCTGGAGTGCGATGATGAGGGGGGTGTTCTGGGTGGCCGCACTGAGGCTGTGGAACTCCCTCCTGACTGAGGTCCACCTGGCTCCAGACCTCCCCTCTATCTAGTGCAGACAGTGTAGGACCTGGCTGTTCCACCAGGCTTTTGGTGAAGGAGATCGGTGATGGGTGAGTGGGTAGGAGGGTTTTTTAGCTCCGCCTTAGGGTATGTTTTATATTGATTTTATTTTCCTATTTTCACTTTATTTATTATTGTTGTATTTATGCTTATATTTTTATACGGTTTTATATGTTGTGAACTGCCCCAAGCTGCTATAGCCAAGAAATCTAATGAAATAAATAAATAAATAATAAATAAATAAATAACCGGTCCTGGAAGGTTCCCATTAAGAAATCCACCAAGAATTGTTCTTCTCAAGAAGTCACTGCAGGAATATGTATGGGAGTAGGTGGGAAACAATTTGGAGAGGTGTTCCTCCCAAAAGTTAAGGAGGCCATCGTTTGTTCCCCATAACCTGAAAGTTGTGAGGAACCTTCCCCTGTTCTTCATTTGTATGTCCACAGTAGTAGAATCTAGCAAAGGCATGTCTAGATCTACGGCTGGGAGATGAAGTAAGTAATGTTTCAACTAGAAAGAAAATGGTAGTATTTCACATTTATGGTACATAACCATTGGAACAGATTACCAATGGAGGCAGTAAATTTTCCATTACTTGGCATCTTTAGATCAGTAGTCTTAATTTTAAATTCTCAAATAATGAATTTGCAGATTGGCAATTGCATATCCTATAGATAGGCATGAATGGAGCATAAAAGTTGTACACCCCCCGTAAAATCTTCCTGTCTTCAAATGCCCACACTCATTGTCTGGCCATTTTGGGAGTCACTCCTTTACTAGATGTTCTGTCTGCAAGATGTTCAACTCATGGGCAGCATAAGTTGTACAACAGAAATAGCTCCAAATGATCTGTCTTCAGGAGACTCTGACAGCTAAATCTCTTGTTTCTGAGTCCACAAGAACTAGGAGTTCTTTCAACAGTTTTGACCGCTTTAGTATAGTTATAGTAGCACCAGTGAATAAAGAGTAGATAAACAGCAGCATGCCTGAAGGCATAAATTCTTGTCCATGATTGTGGAAAAGACCTAGAATTTGGGGGGTAAGAGGAGGGCAGAAAGAAATCTTTGTTGCACAGCACACAATCAGATTTCAGTATAAGGTTATTGCGTTTGATATTTCTGATAATTGCCCATTCTAGTGTTGAAATAAAGCATGAGAGAATTGGAGTTTGAATCTTGAGTGCAGTTGTTAAGTGTCAGGTCAACACAGCAGGGAGTATTGCATAGTCATTATGCTCAGCCTCCGTTAAGGGAAGGGAAAGCCCTTCACTTTGCTCTTCATTGACCTTTCTGTGCAGAAGAATCTGCATCTAACTTTTGGTGGCAAGAAATTCAGTCAAGATCAATGCAGATTCTTCAGAGAGACAAATGTAGTGGAGGGGAGACTAGGGTACTCTTATACAAAAACTAATCTTGTTCAAAATGTAGCCGTAATGCTTCATGACTTTTAATATAACTTTTAATAAACATTTTAGAAAGCTTAACTTTAAACAAATTAAGTTAATTGTTCTTACTTCAGTATAATTCATTTCCAGGTACACCCATTTTGAAGGTTGGTATACTATGCCCTGCATATTAGGGCTGCGTATGGAGTCTAGGATTTGTGTTTGTATGTTTTAATATTTGTATTTGTTTGTCTTGTCTTTTTAAGGTGGTTTATTTTTTGCACAGGAATGCAAGGTGGTTATACCAGTATGACAGGCCTATAGGGAAGGGAGAACAATGTTCTTATAAGTACTGTTAAGTCTGCTGCCAATTTAGAAAGGGTGAACTAAAGTTAAAAAAATAAATACATTTTAGATGTTCAGACAGTCACACAAGTGGCACTGGGAACAGAGGCAAAAGGAGAAAGGGTGGTGGAAGTTACGTTAGAGAGAGGTGGAAGAGCCAACTGGCATCATCAGCATCATAAGCTCCCCCAAAGAAGTCCTCATTCTGGGCTTTCATCAGCAGGTGGTATGTGTAACATGCACAGAGTCTGTCTCTCATTGGACAGAAAGAGACAGCAAAAAGAGAACTCCACAACTGGAATAATTACCAATTGAATGAAGGCAGCCACATAAATTATTCTTTAAATCGGGAGGGACAGCAGGAGGAGGAGGTATAACTCAGACCAATAAAGAGAATATGCACCATCTTTGATCTCATTCAGAATGAGGCCACTGTCACAGCTCTGGGGTGAGGAGCCAGGGAAGGGGGTAAGAGAAGGGTAGATAGGAGGGGAAGGACCAAAGAAAATAGGGGGAAGTCCCACAGATGGAATAGGAAACCTCTCAGCTGTTCCCTACTACCAGGGGACAGAGGTCTCACATGGGAGTTGAGAAACCCAGACTATGAGGGCTTACTGCTCATCATCAAGGTCACAAGGCAGGAACAAGGATTCAGATGGGGAGTGAAGACCATGGAGCAAGGAGTGAGAGTTCAGGGTAGGGAGTCAGATACAAGGACCAAGCAGAGGGCAGGGGACACAGGACAACGCCGCCCCCCTCACCCCCGCAAACTATCAGCAAGGGAATCCAAGCTATAACAAGGAAGCCAAACTATACACAGAAGGGCAAGACAAGGAACAGGGAGTGAAAAGGGGAAGCAGGGACCAAAGGAGTCCAGGTTGAGAGCAAGACTGGGAACAGGGGAACTAGACAGACACAACTATAGGAACAGGAGCAAGGAACAACAGACCAAGGTTAAGAGCAAGGGAGTCACAGAGATCAGAGCCAGAGCACAAGGACCAAGAAAACCAAGCAGGGGACAAGAACAGGGAGCACAATTAGGCAGTATGAACCAGGAGGAGAGAAGTTGCAGCAAGAGAAGACAAAGCTATGAACAAGGGGGCAAGAGGAGACAAGACTGCGAACGAGGGGGGAATGAGAAAACGGAGCTATAAACAGTGTAAACATGAGGTGTGAGGAGATGAGGCTAAAAGTCAGGGAGTGTGAGGAGATAAAGCTATGAGGAGCAGGAGGGGAGGAGACAAAGCTACACACAGATAGGTAAGGCTACAGAAGGGGAAAAACCAGGACAACAGAAGAAAACTCACAGACCAAGATAATTCCAACAGGGGAGAAGGGAACACACCAACTAACAGATGAGTATAGCTACAGCAGTGAACCAAGCCAGCATCAGGAGCAGACCAACAACCAAAGCTCTGCACCTGCCACAGCCCTTAGCAGCCTTAAATAGTGCAGAGAGCCAATCAGGCTGTGGCAGGGGGTCCACGCCCTCTAGCCTGTGTGAGTGGGACACACACACAAAGTAAGAAGGAATACCATAGTAGGGAAGTCAACTTCTGCAAAGATCAGGCAGTGGTGCTTCAGGAAAGACAGTCCCATTCAAGGCCCAAGGCTGGGGGTTCAAGGCCCAGCCCTGATAGCCATTGACCTCATATGTATTACAGAGACCTGACCTGATGAAGCTTTTGGGCCTACTTGTCCCAGAAGGTGCCAGCTGGGTACTCAGCACCAGCCTAGGGAGCGGGGGCGGAGTGGTGGTGATCTGTAAAGACATCTTGGCTTTTCGAAGGTATTCGCTACCTAAATCAACCAATATAGAGTGTGTCCACCTTCTACTGGATTTGGCCGGGGATAGATTGGGTATATTGCTGGTGTACTGACCACCGTGCTGCGCTGAGTTGGTCTTAGAGGTGGTCTTGAAGTTGCCAAGACTTATAGTTTTGTGTGACTTCATCATACACACTGAGACTAACCTTTTGGGGCTAGAGTGGGCCTCCATAACAACCATAGGTCTATCCCAAATAATATCTGATTCTATGCATGAGGCAGGACACACATTGAATATGATGTTTTGCATTGGCCTGGATTTGGGGGGTTCTGCTTATTGGGGGTGTGGTTACAACACCATTGTCCTGGTCGGACTGTTACATTCTGAAGGCCCAGCTCTCTGCCCTCTCATACCCTCATCAAGGTAGTGGTCCGGAGATCAGTTAGGTTGGTCTGCTCTCAAAGACTAATCCAATAGGTTTCCAGAACTCTCTGGGGGATTTACCCACTGACCTTGATGGACACTCTATTGATGACCTGGTCGCTTTGTGGAATGACATCCTGACCATGGCCGTTGACACGGTTGCACCCACGTGTCTGCTCCCACTGATGTGATGGATTAGATCCCCCTGGAACATGGGGGATCTGAGGCGGCTGAAGTGGGAGTGCAGGTGGTTAAAAAGCAGGTGACACTCGACTCACACTGAAGCTGACCAATTGCGGCATAGATAATTTTTGAAGGACTATGCCGTGGCTGTGATGGTGACAATGAAAGTCTTGTCCAGTGGAGCTTTTCCGAGTGGTGAATGGACTGGTAAATCCAGCCTGCCTCTCCTGTGAACCAGAATCTTCTAGTGTTCTCTATGACATTTTTATGAATTACTTTGCAGATAAAAATCACTAATATCACCACAATGTGGGTGCTACTACTTTACCTGCAGAGTCAGGGGGTGAAAACAGCCATGACGCGAACTTCACTTTAACACAGTTTTAACATTTCTTATACATGTTGCAGGGCTGTATTGGTGCCCTATGCAGTTCTGCAACATGCATAAGAAATGTTAAAGTGGTGTTAAAGTGGAGTTAGCCTCATGTCTGTTTTCACCCAGAGTTGGGTTTTGGAAGCTCAGCCTTGTACTGTTTGTCTGGATCGTTTTCAATTTGTGTCACTCTCTGATGCAGAGAATGTGCTTGGAGCAGTGAGGGCAACCAGTTGTGAATTAGATCCTTGCCCCTCATGGTTGGTGAAGGGAACTGGAAGACATTGGGGCCATTGTTGGCTGGGGTAGTCATAGTCAACACCTCCCTTTGGTAGGGTAGGTTGTCGGACACCTTCAAAATTGTGGTTGTCTAACCCCTACCTAAGAAGCCATCTTTGGATGCTGACTCCCTGGCCAGTTATTACCCTGTCTCTAACCTTCCCTTTTTAGAGAACAGGTGGTTTCCTAGCAGCTTCTGGCTTATCTTAATGCTATCAGATTACTGGACCCATCAGGTTTTCATCCAGGATATAGCACAGAGACTGTCGGGGAGGTCCCAGTGGGTGATGGGATATTGCTCGTCATCCGTCTGGGACCTCCCCTGTGGTGTCTCGCAGGGTTCCATCTTGTCTCCCCTTTTATCCAATGTGTATCTGAGGCTGCTGGGTGAGATCATTCAGAGGTATGGAGTGATGCTGATGACACCGAGCTCTGCCTCTCTTTTTCATCTCACCCAGGTCCTGCAGCCTTGGTGCTTTCCTGGTGCATGGCTGCTGTTGGGGACTGGATGAGGCTGAAGCTGAATCCAAATAAGACTGAAGTGAGAATGGTTGACCAATCTTCTGTCTTGGAGGGATTGGTATCCCTGTTATTGAAGGGGTCTGGCCCCCTCTGTTTACCCAGGTTAACAGCTTTGGAGCTTCTGAACCTGCTGCTATGCCTGGGACATCAGGTTGCAGCAGTGGTCAGGAGCGCTTTTAACCAACTCTATCCAGTGAGGAGTCTGCATCCCTTTCTGTCTGGTTCAGATCTGGCCCCCATGATCCATGTTTTCATTACCTCGAGGCTAGACTATTATTATTATTATTAGCAAGCATTTATATAGTGCCAGCAATGTACCTGGTGCTTTACAAAGTAATGGAATAGACACGGTCCCTGACCTAGGGCTTACAATCTGAGAGACAAGAGGGGTGGGGGGGGGAAGGAAGAGATGAAGGAAGGGGAACAGAGGGAGAGACAAGGAGTGTAACATTCATGAAAATGCGAGGTCCCAGGTGCACGTGCTTGGCTTGTTTCCATCGAGAATGATGGCTGGCTGGTCTGCATGGTGAGGATATGAGTACACAAACTTCAGGTAACAGATTGTACTGGAGTGGATGGAGGGCATCAGCAGGAGTTAGGTGAGGGAGTGAGGAGTCGGGAAGGGCAGAGCGGAAGAAGTGGGTCTTGAGGAGGGATTTGAAGGTACAAAGGGAGAGGGTGAGGTGAATGTGGGTAGGGAGGATGTTCCAGGCATGTGTGGCAGCTAGGGAGAAGGGATGGAGGCGGTTAGGGGAGCAGGGGAGGTGCGGGAGGGTGAGAGAGGGGACAGAGGAGAAGTGGAGTTCACAGACTGGAGCATGGAGAAAATTAGTGCAGAGAGGTAGCGGGGAGCAAGGTTGTGAAGAACTTTATAGATGAAGACTGGAGTTTGTTTAGGATTCATTCAGGAAGGGGAAGTCAGTGAAGAGAGGAGAGGCTGCGTGTGGTCGAAGCGACGGGCAAGGTTGGTAACCCTGGCAGCAGAGTTTTGGATGGAGATAAGGGGAGAAAGGTGAGAGCGGGGGAAGTCTGTGAGAAGGAGGTTATAGTAATCGAGGCAAGAGATAACTAGGGCATGACTAATGTTTGACTACTGCATGACTACTGCAGTGCACTCTATAGGGAGGTTACCTGAGTGTTCAGAAGCTGCAGCAGGTGCAGAAATCAGTTGGGGTGTGCACCAGGGACCCATTACTGAATTTGCTGTTTTGTTATTATTTTATTATTTCATTTCTGAATTCTTTATTTCATAATATATGAATTCGTTTTCATTATTGAACTTCATCCCCCCCTATTGATTTCTATGAGAAATTGATTTCTGGCTGTAACTTCTTCATTTGCTATCTGATTTTCTTTGAGTGATTGTACCCTCATCCAGAGAATAATCCCTGCCAAATTTAATAAAGATTGGATAAAGGGTCCTGATTCTGCAAGCACTTGAAGTGTTGTAGTTTATGACCACATTTGTAGCTATAATGTCTTTGTTTTACATGTCAATTCGTTGAAATTTGTACTCATTGTAACCATCCTGGAAGGGATCGTCCCTGCCAAGTTTCAGGAAGATTATATTAAAGGGTACTGATTTTATTAGCAGTTGAATCATTTCAAAGGTTTGTATGCACATTTCCAGGTGTAGTGTCTTTGTTTTCTATCCAGTTTGGATAAATGTTGGAAAGCCTGTTCCCCTCACTCAAGACAGCATCCCTGAAAAAATTCAGGAGGATTGGATAAAGGGTCCAAATGTTATAAGCAATAACATTTTCATGATTTTAACAGAATTTGTAAATTTCTATCACTTGCAGGTGTTGCTTCTGTTGAAACTATAGAGGTTTTACTAGATGAAGACATCTGCTTTTTGGTGCATTTGTACAGAGAGTGAAGAAGACAGGAGGAGGTGGGAAGAGGAGAGGAGGAGCAGGCACCAGAGGCAGTGGCACAGGCTTCAGTCATTGGCACCCCAAAATCTGTGGGGGCATACGTGGGGGAAAGTAGGTGCACAGTTCAACTTTTTGAGCACTTGAAATGAAGCTGAAGACTACAGCAGTCAGTCACACACACGAAACATAGAGGCAACCTATGAGCCATACAAGATCTAACCATGGTGGGAGCTGTGCAGTTTGGCAGCAGCTTATATTTGCTCTCCATTGCCCACCCCCAAGCCTCCCTGATTGCAGTTATTGGGTACTGGCAAGTTGGAAGCCTGGGAAGCATCTCCAGAAAATGAGCCTATACCAGAGATTCTCTTATGTTTGTCACAGTGGTACAAGATGGGTTTGTGATGCCAATTGGCCCAGTGGCGGCTGGTGGATTCTAGGACTGGGGGGACAGTGGGCGGGGTCAACCCAATGGTAGGCGGGGCCAATCAGAATTACAGTGATCAGATGATATTCCTCCCTCCTCCTAGTAATACTAAGGGGTCACCCAGCAGCAGCAGTCACCAGAGAAATGCAGCCAAATGCACTACTGGCACTCTGGGCAGGGGCAGTGTGATGAGATTATATTCCTCCCTCCTCTGTAATGGGGCACCCAGAAGCAGGCACCAGAGAAATGCATGCACTACTGTTGCTCTGGGCAGGGACTGGACAAGGCAATTTAAGTCACAACATGCATTTCTTTGTCCCACACAAACCCTGGATAAGGTGGGAGGCACCCAACCACAAGCATGGAAAAGGCAAGCAATGCCAATAAAATTTCCATTCGGGAGCAGCACCCAGAAACAGCCAGCATGAGCATACACCATCACATGTGCCATGCATGAAGATAAGATGAAACAGGCACCTCGTCTCTCCCACCCTGGGCTGGGCTGGGAGAAAACCCAATTTATTTAAAACTCCACATGCATTTCTCTGTCCATTGTCTCATAGAAACCCTTTGCAAGGAGGCATACAACACAACAAGCACAGAAAAGGCAAGAATCAAAGAAATAACAATACAGTTAATTTCCAGCAGGAAGCAGCACCCAGAAACAGCCAGCATGCAGCATACATACAGCAAGATAAGAAGGGTCAGAGAGTAGCCTGGCCCTCACCTCTCCTCCCCAGCCCCCCTGGGCTGAGCCTGACGTGGGGAGGACTGGGGAAAAAAACCCCAACCCAATTTAGAAGCCGCAAGATGCATTTCTCTTTTCAAGTTTGTGAGTCCATTATCCTACAGAAACCATGGTCAAGGAGGCACACAAGCACAGAAAGCAATAACAGTTAAAATTTTAAATTTCCAGTCCAGGGAGCAGCAGTCGGAATGCAGAAATGCAGCATGAGCATGTATGGCTCATTCACAATGCTGCAGGCAATGCAGGATACAATCAAACAGGGCCTCTTCCCCCACTCCTGCTTTCTGCCTGGGGACTGGAAAACCCAATGTATTGAACCCAATGTATTTAAGCCTTGCTCAACATGCTGCATTTCTTTGTCCCACTGTCCTAGTCACAAACCCCAGGGCGCACAACCAACCAACCACAAGCAGAGAAACTGAGGCAAGCAAAAAAAATTACTACCATTACATCATCATCATGATCAGCAACCCCCTACATGGGATGGGGATTGAAAAATAAAAACCCCAAGTGCAACTTGGACGTAGCATTTTACTTTGCATTGATTGAACTTTGAACTCAGCATTTTACTTTGCATTGAACTTGATGAAAACTGAACACCAAACTTGATGGTATAGAATTTTAGTACCCCCCCACCCCCCAAAAAAAAAACCTGGCAAGGGCAGATACCCTAACCTAGGGGTGGGAAACCTCAGGCCTGGGGACCAAATGCGGCCCGTGGTAAGTTTTTGTGTGGCGCTTTCCAGTTCTTGTGGATCTGGCCCCTGGATCCAGTTTCCATCTCCAACCACTGAAAAACTGAGCTCACTGGTAATTGAGCAGAGATGAAGTAATGCATAGAAGAATAGGGAGAAGATCCATAGCACAAATCCTTGACCTGGACCTTTATTATTATTATTATTAATTATTATTAACAAACATTTATATAGCGCCAGCAGTGTACCTGGCACTTTACAAAGTAATAAAATAGACAGGGTCCCTGCCCCTAGGGCTTACAATCTGAGAGACAGGAGCTGGGGGAGAGACTTAGGAAGGGGAACAGAGGGAGAGACAAGGGGTCTAACATTCATGAAGATGCGAGGTCTCAAGTGCACGTACTTGGCTTGGTTACGATGAGAATGACAGCAGGCAGGTCCATGTTGCAAGGATAAGGGTAAACAGATCGTAGGTATAGGAATAGTGGCTCAGCAGGATAAAGAGTCAGACAGAGCAGAGCGAAAGAGGTGAGTTTTAAGGAGAGATTTGAAGGTATGAAGGGAGGGGGCAAGGCGGATGTGGACAGGGAGGGAGTTCCAGGCATGGGGGGCAGCAAGTGAGAAGGGACGAAGGCGCTTAGGGGAGCAGGGAAGGCGTGGAAGGGTGAGAGAAGGGACAGAGGAGGAGCGAAGTGCACGGGCTGGAGTATGGAGGGCGATAAGTGCAGAGAGGTAGGGGGGAGCAAGGTTGTGAAGAGCTTTATAGGTGAAGACTAGGAGCTTGTGCAGGATTCGTTCAGGAAGGGGAAGCCAGTGAAGCGAAGAGAGGAGGGGCTGCACATGGTCGAAGCGACTGGCGAGGTAGATGACCCTGGCAGCAGAGTTTTGGACAGAGATGAGGGGAGAAAGGTGAGACCGGGGAAGGCCAGTGAGAAGGAGGTTACAGTAATCGAGGCGAGAGATGACCAGAGCATGAACAAGAGTTTTGGCAGACGAGACAGAGAGAAAAGGGCGAATCTTAGCAATGTTATGGAGGGAGAAGCGACAGGATTTAGCAACAGAGTCAATGTAGGGTTTAAAAGAAAGGGGTGAGTCAAAGATGAAGCCTAGGCTACGGGCTTGGGGGACAGGCAGGATGGTGACTCCATCAATAGTTATTGACAGTGAGGAAGGAGAGGAAGGATGAGGGGGGAAGATAAGGAGTTCAGTTTTAGCCATGTTGAGTTTGAGTTGACGTTGAGACATCCAGGTAGAGATGTCAGAGAGACAGTTGATGAGACGAGCTTGAACAGAGGGAGAGAGAGAGGGAGTAGAGAGATAGAGTTGAGTGTCATCAGCATAGAGGTGGTATTGGAAGCCATGGGAGGCAATGAGTTTGCCTAAGGATGAGGCACCTGGGGTGCTTAAGGCGTGTACCTTTCTTTTCTTGAGTACACGCCTTAAGCACCCCAACATGTATGTGGCCTTTGGAGCTTGTACTAATTCTCAAAGTGGTGTGACCCCCAGGATAGAAAAGGTTCCCCACCCCTGCTCTAACCCTTCCAATTAATTTTCTCCCTCCCTCCCTCTCCCACCCACAGGCACCAGCTTCTCACACAGAGTAGTGTGTAACTGCAGCAGTCTGCTGCCAGGGCAGACCCAGGTCCTCCTTAGGCTTCTAGGCACTGAGGCAGGGGTCACACAGCTGGCCAGGCCAGTGGCCACCACACAAGGCAAGCCCAGGGCAGGCAGGCTTAGGCAGGTAGAGCCAAAGTCGAGGTCTGGTTAGACATCAGTGAGCTGCGAGCAGCAGCTGCACTGGTGCAGCAAAATGATAAATCCAAAAATGCAAAATGGCGAGCAGGAGCAGCAGCAGCAGCAGCAAAATGACACCAGAAGAGGCAGAGCAGAAAGCACGCTGACCCATGTGTGTGAAGAAAGCCCGCACTTGCACCACTTCACGAACCTCGGTGGAGCTTCAGTCTGCCTCGGCTCCCACCTCCTCCCCATCCCCCAGCTCAGACACTAATTTGCATGAGCAACAAGGAGAGTGGCCAGCCCTAGTGAGTGACACGATGATCTCCCCACCCCCACTCAGAGCTGCCTGCTAATGCTGGCCTGGGTGTCTATTTCAGATGGAGGAACAGACAATCAATTATTTAATATGACATATATAGTCTATATATATAGGCTAAAAATACAATCTAATCATTTCCCCATACAAAGCTATTGGCAATATCTCTATTCACATTCATGAAAGCCACAAATGGGATGGCTCAGTAACAATGAAAACACCCATAATCCTTCCCCTATACAAAACCAATAGCAATATCTGTATTCACAATAAGAAGAACAACAAATGGGATGGCTCAATAACAATGAAGACACCCAAACACATTTTGGGGTTATAGCCCTTCATCAGTGGGAAATAATCACAATAAAACAATACTCAGAAACTCTGTAAAAGAGAGAGAGAGAGAGAAAGAGAGAGAGAGAGGAAAATCGCATTATAACCACAAAATGTTTAACCACCACTGGTTCATTTCTTCAATAATTTTGTACATACTTTTCAGCAGAGAAAAAGTCCTTTTTCCCTTGTACGTTTAGCAACGCATGCCCCAACCAGCAGAATTCAGTAAAAAAACTCCAAGGGGAGGGGTGGGGGAGGGGGGGAATGAATCAGCCTCCTCCTAACAATTCACTGAAATAAAAACAAACAGTTTTACACCAGCTCAAAAACCATGATAAAAAGTCTCACATGCCCAGGCATCCTTTTAAATGGCAGAGTTTCTGCCTCCCATTAGGGGCTCTGTCACTAGTGCCTCCACTGGTCAAACATTAGAACTGCTGCAGTCGGTTGGTCCCATTGCCCTGCTATATGGACAGCACAAGGTGCCACCCCTATCGTAAAACGCAGTAATCGACCCTCAGGCATACCATAGTTAGTGTGTACTGTGTGCTGCTTGTATGTGTCCGGACCCCTGGTTTGAAGGCGAGCGAGCTCCAGCTCCTCACTCCACCACTCAGCTCCTCCTCCAGACCACACTGTTGCTCCCAGGCTCCCTCCCCCATCTGTGGTTCAGCCCCTCCCACCGAATGGTCCCAGGGCTCCTCCTTCTCCATAGCGCTGCTCGGTATGGCCCGATGGCTGCCTCAGCCACAAACACAAACCTGCGCATGCGCAGAGAATTAGAACACTTGCACATATCCACCCCCGCCCCCCCCAAAAAACCTGGAAATGCAGTGCAAGCAGCAAACTGGATCAAGTGGCCCCTGCAGCAGCGCTGCAATTGAAATTGTGAACACTGGCAAGCATGTTTCTGGGGTGGGGGGTAGGAGGGGCAGCGCCTGTGTTGCCCTAGGAGGTGCACCGCGCCTGAATTGGTCAGCAGAAATATTAGTTCTGTATCCTCATTCTATGCTGCACTCACCCTAAGGTCCCCTGCATATTATTAGGAAGTTGGAAGCATCTGCTTAGGAAAGAGCCAATAAGAGATTCTCTTATGTCCTCTGTCATTGTGCTGCAGGGTGTGTTTGGGATGCTGGTTGGTCAGCCTGGATGTGTCAATCATGCCTCTTGATTGATGGGATGTTTCCCCCTTCCCTCTGCTTTGCTGCCTGAAGTCACTCTTATGTCCTGAAATTTTTGTTTTTGTCCCACAGTTTTCAGGACTTGTATTTGCATGACTTCTATTAAAATCAGAAATATTCAATTGCTTATAAAAGTGTGTCCCTTTATCCAATCTTTCTGAAATTAGCTAAGGATGATTCTTTGCATTAGAAGTACACTGAGTCCAAATTTCATCCATATTGATTGGACTGGTAGTTTCTACAGCTGGAAGTGTGTGCGCAATCCACAACACATTCATTACTTATAGAATCTGAACCTGTTATCTAATCTTTCTGAAACATAGGACAGATGATCCCTTGTATTAGGGATATACTATATCCAAATTGCATCCACACTGGATAAGCAGAAAGGAAGTAACAGACATAAATGCATTACAAACCATAATGGTTATAAAATCTGGACCTTGAATTCAATCCTTCTGCATTTTTTCAGGTTTGTTCCCTTGAGTGAGGGGTACACTCTTAAAAAAATTAATTAAAATTGGGCACATAAAAAAAAGTTACAGTCTAAGGTATGAGTCCCACAGTCAGAAAAAAACAAAATAATTATGAATGCCAAAATTTTGTTATTAGTTCAGAATTATTAAATTTGTTCTCATAATTATAAATACAATAACAAATGGCCAATGTTATTATCATAATTATAATTACAAATATGAAATGCACACCCCTAGAATGCGGTGGTCTGGCTCCTTTCAGGGATGGGTCGCTGTGAGCACATTGCACCTGTGCTCTATAATCTCCACTGACTCCCTATAGTCTTCTGGGCACAATTCAGGGTGTTGGTTTTGACCTTTAAACCCATAAACGATCTGTGTCCCACCTATCTGAGAGATTGCCTTTCCTTCAATGCTCCACTGCAGCCCCCTGTGGTCTGCTGGGAGCGCTCCCTTGCGGGTACCATTAGCCAATCTTGTCTGTACAACAAAGGTCCACAGGGAAGCATTCCCGGTTGCTGCCCTGGTATTGTGGAACTCTTTCCCCCTGGAGGTCCATCAGAGCTCAAGTGTGGTCATATTCCAGAGGTAGTGTAAAACTTTTCTTTTTGGTAAGGCATTTGGCAGGTGGGGTTAGGGGTGAGGGTAGGTTTTTCCTTTCAGATTTTTAAAGGGAGTTTATTGTATTTTGTATTGTCTGTAACCCACCCTAAGTCCTATGGGAAGGGTGGGATACAAATTTAAATAAATTGTCTCAGTCTGTCTACAGGCTGTCTCAGTCCATCTACAGTTTTCTCAATAGACTGCTGTGAGAAATTTTCTATGTTCTTTGTAGAAAAGTTAGAGGAACTTTGGGTGAGACTTGTTGGGCCTTTCAGTGTGGAGTCCCAAGGAAATGTATTATTATTTATTATTATTATTATTATCAAGCATTTATATAGCACAAGCAATGTACCTGGTGCATTACAAAGTCATGGAATAGACACGGTCCCTGCCCTAGGGCTTACAATCTGCGAGACCGAGGGAGGGAGAGACAAAGAAAGGGGAACAGAGGGAGAGACAAAGAGTGTAACATTCAGGAAGATGCAAGGTCCCAGGTGCACACGCTTGGTTTGGTTACATATTCCCCGGCTTGATCTCAACGTGGTTGATGATGAAGATTTGTGGCCTGTTTTGACTAAAAATGCCTCTCATCTTTAATGAGTCTATCTTTGAAATTAAGAGTTTTAAGGTTGTTTTCTCATGTTTTGATTCTCCAATATGTTTATGCTGCATGCCATGGCTAATTTAGTATATTGACAGATCCATTGTCTCAGCTTTATCGTAAGCCATTTTTACACGGACGGCATTGGGTGGGTGGGATGGGTATGTTCACGTGGTGGGTGGAGGTGGGTGGGTGTCCTTTTACATGGACACACACCCACCTCCATCAATGTCCACCCACGGGGTCTCCTCCAGTTTTCTGGATGGCCCCATGAGTGGAGATGGGTGGGTGATGGATGGAGGTGGGTGTGCGCTGGGAGTGTGCATGTACAAACATCCACCACCCATGGTGTTTATATGGGTGTACACCCAGTTCACACTCATCCCTCCCTCTCACCACTGACTGCTTTGCACGGATGCCCCCACCCTCCACCGCACACCTGCTGGAACACCCAGTGGTGGGTGAGGCCGTCTGTGTGAAAACAGCCATAGCAAGCATCCAGAAAAGCCATGTATTTTACATTTCTGAATAAAGAATATTTTTCCAATGGACTCTCAGAGTTTACATGTATGCTTTCACTTCTAATTGATACGGGTCAACAAAGAGTACACCTAAATGACTGGCCAATTACAATAATTTATGAGAACTTCAATAAGTTATTTTATTCAAACACTGAGTGTAGAATTGTAAGGAATATTTTTGTTTCGTGTAGATAGCATAATTACGCACATGCATTCATTTTTTTTATGCTTATACTTTCTGTAACAGAAATAGTCAGAGCTTGGCTGTGCATACTGATGCCATTATGCAAATTCAATCATTTTAAAGAGACTTTGGTTAGGATAGGCGCAATATTAAAAGAATATGGCTGTTGCTTTTTCTTTTTCTTAATTTCTATATCTTTTTATAATTAAGATTCATTTGGCATAGTAGGGATGAATAATTTATTACTTATATAGCTTGTGGCTTATTAATTGTTTAATTCCAGAGAAACTGAGTATTGCAGAAATGCGAGTTGCCATTCAGAGAGGCATGTTCAATTTAAATATACCATTCATGCATGGACTTGGGGTGGTCAAAGTACATAAGATAGGCTTCTTATATCTACAGCACTTGGAAAAAAAGAATAATGATAATGAAGATTAAAGAGTTTTAGTTTTTTGTTTTTTTTAAATAGAAGAGACTTTTGATAGCATCTTATTTGGCATATTTGATGACCCTGAGCTGTTTTTATCTTTACATATCTTTTCTTGCTTCATTGAGTTCACTGCAGTATGCCAAGCAGAAAGCAGAGAAGATTGAATAAACAATATGTATTCTTAATAATCCACACAATTAAATATGCAAATAATGAAATATCATAATTAACCTAAAATGCAGATAAGCCTCTTAGAAACCTATGGAGCTGAATTTAATTATGAGTTGTTAAGATCAAAGTAATGACATCTGTGTTTGGCTGTTGATCTTTTTGATGTGACTACACTGCAGGAAATAAAGCAGTTTTAATCTTGAAAAAAACAACCATTTGTTTCCGGTGATCTTGCTGTACTTTTCCAGATGCATTTTAATAGTCAAGTGTATGGGTGTTAACAGAAATAATGCTGGTCCGGTTCTGCCCACTTTGACACAGCTGCGTCAGTGTGATGCCTGAACATTTGTTCCAGGTCTGCCAGATGTGGGCCCAGAACAAATCTCCTCCCAGAACAAAGTGGGCCCATAGTCCATGCCCAGCTATGGCCCAGCTGGGTGAAAGCAGGTGAACTGGGTGGGAATTGACATTCCCTGCAGCAGCTCATCTCGGTGTGTGGGGTTGTTAAGGCGGTCAGCCATGGCTTCCTGTAATAGGCAGTCATGGCTGCCCATCATGACAGAGGGGCAGGGTGACACCAGGAATGTGGGGGTGGGGTGAAGCAGCTGCATATTACTCCCTGCACCCACCCCCCAGCTGGATCTGGCTGTGGGACCATTTGTTTCTGTGGCTGCAGCACACCTGGGTGGGATGACGGTAGCAGCATCACGTTTGTAAGTACCCTATGTCTTTTCTTCCTTATTGAAAGATACCTATGAATCAAATAAAAATTGTTCCAATACTTTGAGATAGGTGCTTAATTGATTTATTATTTATTTATACTTTAATTTCTATGCCGCCCCCTCCTGCCTCTGGCAACTCAGAGTGGCTCACAACAAAATAATAATAACAGCATTCTAATAAATAGCAAATTACAAAAATATAAAAATATTAAAAGATCAATAAACCAATGCAGGAGAGTCCATAAAAGGCATAAAAAACACCTCCACTCACTACCCCCCTCCCCCTCCAAAAGCCTGGCAGAATAGCCAGGTCTTACACTGTCACCTGAAGGAAGGGAGATCTGGGAACAAATGGGCTTCAGCTGGCTGGGACTTCCACAGCTGCGGTGTGGCCACCATAGAATGCCCTCTCAAACATGGCCCACCGTCCAGTGGCGACTGGTGGGTTTCAAGGCTGGTGGGGTGCAGGGTGGGGTCAGAAGTGGGAGGGGCCATGCCAACAGTAGGTGGAGCCTATCCAATAGTAAGTGGAGCCAGCAGTGCACATGCAAACACAGAGCGAGCAAAGCAAACCATCTTAAGCCAACAATATTATGTGAAGTCCTTAGCACACCACAAAAGCAACAGCATGGAGTTCCACTTGTCCTCAGGCCCCAAAACATACTACACAGTTCTGTTGCAATGTAAAAGGCATCTGCTGCAACCAGAGAAGGAACATTCATGCAAAGACTAGCCATTAGTGAGCCAATATGTGGCATTGTGGCCTTCTTGCATCAAAAAAGCCTTGAAACTGGCACTGCAAAGGAGTCATTTTAAATGTAGCTAACATTCCAGCAAAGATTAGAAATCCTTCCATCTAAGCCCTCTGGTCCCCCCAGCCAAAAAACAGAAAGTAGACAGGTTAGGTGGAGAACAGCAAAGGGGCCATTTTAACCAAGAGTAGCCATGGCCATTGAGGAGCCCCCAAAATGGGCACCACCTTTGCACATGTTTGGGAGAGGAGGAGTCGGAGTCAGCAGCACACATGCAAACAGAGTGAGCAAAGCAAACCATCCTAAATCAACATTATGTGAAGCCCGTAACACACCACAAAAGCAGCAGCATGAAGTTCCACTTGTCCCCTGGCCCCCAAACATGCTACACAGTTCTTTTGTAATGTAAAAGGCATCTTCTGCAACCAGAGAGGGAACATTATGCAAAGACTAGCCATTAGTGAACCAACATGTGGCATGGTGGCCTTCTTGCAGTAGAAAAGCTTTGAAACGGGCACTGCAAATTGGTCATTTTAAATGCAGTGAACAGTCCAGCAAAGATTAGAAACCTTTCCATCCAAACACTCTGGTACCCCCAGCCAAAAAACAGAAAGCAGACCATTTAGGTGGAAAACAGCAAAGGGGCTATTTTAACAAAGAGTAGCCATGGCCAGTGAGGGCCTTCACAAAATGGCCATCACTTTTTCACATGCTTGGGAGAGGAGGGGGAACCTCAGTAGTGCACATGCAAACACAGAGAAAACAAAGCAAACCATCTCAAGCTAACAATATTATGTTAAGTTTTTAGCACACCACAAAAGCAGCAGCATGAAGTTCCACTTGTCCCCGAGAACATGCTACACAGTTCTGTTGCAAACTTAACTTCCAATGTTAAAGGAATCTGCTGCAACCAGAGAGGTAACATTCATGCAAAGACTAGCCATTAGTGAACCAACATGTGGCATGGTGGCCTCCTTGCAGTGGAAAAGCCTTGAAACTGGCACTGAAAAGGGACCATTTTAAATGCAGTGAACATTCCAGCAAAGATTAGAAACCCTTCCATCCAAGCCCCCTCCACCCCACCCAAACAATCAGAAAGCAGACAATTAGGGTGACAGGGTCTCATACAAGATGAAAAACAGGAAGGACCAAGAAAATATTTTAAAGAATAGGAGGTGATGCAGCACAGCTCTTCCAACTGGGCTCACAAAATTAGTAATTACCCCTGCCTGGAATGCATGCATTGGGGGGTTGGGGGGGGGGGATAAGATGACAAAAGAAAGCACAAGCAAATAAACAATGTACAGGAGATGAGGACAGGGGATTTGTTTTTTCAAAACATACTAGGTTTCAGAAAGGATTATTCCTCCTGATTGCTCTAGTCTGACTCTGATAACCACCTTTTGTTGTTCTTCCCTCCAAACAATGAGGCCAGGGACTCCAAACAAGTCCCCACCCCCTCCCCTCCCCTCTTGTAAAAAAGGGATGGGGAGTGCTCTCTCTCTCTCTCTCTCCCCCCTCCCATCCAGTGAACTTAGGGAGGAAGGATCAAGGAGGAGTGAGCTCTTTCCCACCCTCCTCCCACTCTGGTAGGGAGGGGACAGGGGGAGAAAAAGGAGCTATGGGGTGGCCAGAGCATTTAGAAAAGTTGCCTTGACACAACCCCTTGCTGATTGGCTGGATTTCTCCATAGGAACCCAGCCAAGGAGCACCTGGCACCTCACCTACTCCCTGAATCCCCCAGAAAGCACTGCTTTTCTGGTCCAGCACCCAGCGCATGCTCCCTGAAGACTTAGGGAGGTCCTCTAAGTCCCCAACTCCCTCTAACTCTCTGGCCAGTGAGTGGAAATCTAGAGGGAGGGGGGAGCAGCAGGAGGAGAATGTTTGTCCCTTCCCCCTCATCCCCTTGCAGAGTGACTCACAAGCATCAGCAGTTCTTTCCTTCCAGGCTTTGTTTACATATCAGCTGTTAGCTTCTGGCTGCCTGCCAAAGCTATGATCCATCAGCTCTACAGGCAGCCAGGAGTGGAGAGTTAAAATGTAAACAGAGCCTTCGGACAAGCCGGGAAACTCAACACTGCCACTGGATAAGCTGAGGAGCAGCCCCTGGCTCCCTCAGCAAGCATGGGGGGGGGACCCCTGAGGGACTTGGGGGGCATCTGCCCCAATGTCCTGGGGGAGGGCTGACACTGCTCCCGTCACACCAGGGGACCTTCAGCAGGGTGACCCCGGCCAACTGTAGAGGTCAATCCAGGACCCCAGAAGCAAGGTGGTCCCACAGATAGGCTGGGTCCAGACAGTTTAGGGCTTTATAGGTAAGAACCAACACTTTGAAACAAGCCGAGAAGACTATAGGCAGCCAGTGCAGTGAGTGAAGTACAAGTGTTATATGCTCACGGTGACCAGTCCCTGTAAGGAGGCGGGCCTCTGCATTCTGCATCAGTTGCAGTCTCTGAACCATTACCAAGGGTAGTCCCACATAGAGCATATTACAGTAGTCCAATCTAGAGGTGATGAATGCATGGACGATGGCAACTAGGTCGGAGTCTGAAATATATGGTCGAAGTTGCCGTACCAGATGTAACTGGCCTCCCTCATCCATGCCTTCATCACCTCAAGACTGGACTACAGCAACGCGCTCTATGTGGGGCTTTCCTTGTTCCTGGTTCAGAGGCTGTAGCTAGTGCAGAATGCGGCGACTCGTCTCCTTATGGGGATGGGTTGTCGGGAGCACATTACACCTGTGCTCCGGATGCTGCACTGGTTGCCAATAGCGTGCCGAGCTAGGTTCAAGGTTTTAGTGTTGATCTATAAGACCCTTCACAGTATCGGCCCCTCGTACTTCAGGAATCGCCTTGCCCTCCACGCCCCAGAGCAGCTCCTGCGGTCAGCCGTGGGTGCCTTTCTGGAGGTCCCCCATGTAAAGCGGGGGGCCACAATGGAGAGGGCATTCTCGGTGGCTGGGCCATGCCTTTGGACCTCCCTTCCAGAGGAAGCTCGCCTGGGCCCAAGCCTGTTGTCATTCCGGTGGTGTTGTAAAACCTGGTTGTTCGCCCAGGCCTTTGGGGGGGGAGGGTGGGTTAGGGTTTTTGTTCATCTCCCCTACCCTGTCTATTGTTTTAATGTTTAAGTTGTATCCCGGGGCCCTGTTTTAAAGTATTTAATTTGTCTGAGTATTTTAAATTGTTTATATGTGTTTTCTATTTGTTTTTATTACTGTTGGAAGCCGCCCCAAGCTGTTGTCAGGAGGGGTGGGGTACAAATGAAATAAATAAATAAATAAATAAATAAACTGGTGAAAGGAACTCCTTGCCACAGCTGCTACCTGGGTATCCAGGCAGAGCTCTGAGTCAAGGAGCACCCCCAGACTATGAACCTGAAGAACCAGGGAGGGGCAAACTCCATCAGTGATGATCAATTTGACCTATCTGGCTGGATTTTCTTGATAAACTTGCACAGATATGCTATTTGAATATGTAACAGTAACAGATTCCTAGTATTTAAGCTTAGCATATGGAAAAGTGAACAGGATAGTCCTCCAGCATTTAAGTCAATGGGAGTGTGGCCATTCATTTCAGCGGGTGGAGGATGGCATCCGAGATGTATAACTTCACTTTGTGCCTTTTCGTTTTAAGACTAGTAAAAGGAAGTAAGAATTTATTTATTTTATTTATTTCAACAGTTTTACTACCCTGCCCCTCCTGCCACAGGCAGCTCAGGGTGGCTCACAGTCACAAACAGATAAAAATAATAAAACTAAAAACAGCTCATAAAAGGATAAAAATACCTCAACCCAAAAAACCACCCTAATCAACTCCCTCCACCCAATCACCCATCTCCCTCACTGAACACCTGGTGGAACAGTCAGGTCTTACAAATTTCTTCAAAAAGAGGGGAGATCCAGGGTCAACTAGGCCTCCACCAGAAGGGAGTTCCACAGCCGTGGTGTGGTCATTGAGAATGCCCTCCCCTGCGTGGTCCCATGGAAGACTCAGGGGACCCCGAGAAGGGCACCCTCGGATGACCGCAGGGGCCAGTCCAGAACCCGGGGAGTGAGGCAGTCCTGCAGATAGGGAGGGCCTAGACCATTTAGGGCTTTATAGGCAAGCACCAGCACCTTGAATCCAGCACAGAAACCTACTGGCAGCCAGTGCAGAGAACGGAGAACTGGTGTAATATGCTCCCAATGGCCCACTCCCATCAGGAGACAGGTCACCGCATTCTGCACCAGTTGCAGTATCTGAGCTGTCATCATCGGTAGCCCCACATAGAGCACGTTACAATAGTCCAGTCTGGAGGTGATAAAAGCATGGATGACAGTAGCCAGGTCAGAGTCTGAGACATACGGCCAAAGCCATCGCACTCAGTAAGCACCAAGACTACTGGGCCAGGGTCTGATGAAAAAGAGAGGTAAAGCTGGGTGTCATCAGCATACTGATGACACCGCACGCCAAATGTTGAACAGGAGAGGGGACAAAACAGAACCCTGCAGAACTCCACACGAGAGGTCTCGGGATGATGAAAAATAAATAATCCCCAAGTACCACTCGTTGGGTTCTTCCAGTCAGGAAGGAGTGGAACCATTCCGCCCCCCCCTGCATGGTCCCACAGGGGCGTCACCAACATCTTGTGTTCAATGGTATCAAATGCTGCCGAATCTAATAGGATCAACAGGGTCGAACAACCCCGGTGCAGTTTCTGGTGCAGGTAATCAACCAATGCCACAAGAGTAGTCTCGGTGCCATGGCCCGGATGAAATCCCAACTGAGAGGGATCAAGAAAACCAATGTGGTCAAAATGTAGCTGACGGGCCACTACCCGTTCAATAACCTTCCCTAAAAAGGGCACCTAAAAAGCACCTAAAAAGGGAAGGTTAGAGACAGGTTGATAGCTGGTGAGGGAGTCAATGTCAAGTAATGGTTTCTTGAGCAGAGGCTGCACCACCACCTCCTTGAGACGGTCCAGCACTCTGCCCTCCCAAAGGGAGGCATTGACCACCCCACCCAGCAATAGCCACATTGTCTCCTGGCAGGCCTTAAACAGCCAGGATGGGCAAGGATCTAATTCACAATGGCTCTGACAGCTCCCAGAACATCCACCACATCGGTGGGTGTCATCAGCTGAAATTGATCCCACAAACTCAGACAAGGCAGATCTTCCATAACCTGTGATTCCCCTAATGTAATAAATGTGGCGTTGAAGTCATGGTGAATACGAGCAATTTTATTCACAAAATAATCCACAAACATGTCACAGCATGCATTGGATGACTCCACTCCTAGGTGGAGGGAGGCCATACTGACCAGCCCCCGTACCACCAAGAAAACCTCAGCTGAATGGGATTTTGTGCATGCTATGAAGGTAGCAAAAAACCCTCTTTTTTTGCTGTCCACATAGCCACAGCATAGGCTCGTAAACTAGCTCGATGATGCAATCTATCAGTTTTAGCACACGAATGACACTACCGTCGCTTCAACCAGCGCTCTTCTTACTTCAGCACCCAAAGCTCCTTCAAAAACCAAGGGGTCCTGCAGTACTGCCACCTGGGCAGTGGTGTCTAGGAATCATCTGATCAATGGCCCCAGTCAGCAGAGTATTCCATAATGCAACAAGGTCATCAATGAGACGGTCATCAAGGTCAGAGGGTATCTCCCCCAAAGCAGTCCAGAACCGCTCTGGTTCCATCAGTCTCTGGGGGCGAACCATTTGACTTGGTTCTGCACTCTTCTGGGGGCAGACATGCACCAGAAGAGGGACCTGCAGGAGGTAATGATCAGTCCATGACAAGGGCACTGATGATATCTCACCATCAGGGGCTTGCACCCCCGCTGCCACTGCTGCTGCTGCTCCCGTCACTGCTCCAATGGCTGGGGGACTCTGCTGGTCACCGAAGGGGAAAAGGGGAACAGGTGAGGGGGTCCTGGACATGCTTTTTGCCCCCCCCTGCCCTTCCCCCCCCACGCTGGAAACCGGAAGTGCTGGGAAGCTGATAAAACCCAGACCGGCGGCTGCGTTTCACTCGCCATCAGGGGCTTGCATCCCCGCTGCCGCTGCTGCTGCTCCCGTCACTGCTCCAATGGCTGGGGGACTCTGCTGGTCACTGAAGGAGGAAAGGGGAACAGGTGAGGGGGTCCTGGACATGCTTTTTGCCCCCCCTGCCCTTCCCCCCCCATGCTGGAAACCGGAAGTGCTGGGGAGCTGATAAAACCCAGACCGGCGGCTGCGTTTCACTCACCATCAGGGGCTTGCATCCCTGCTGCTGCTGCTGCTGCTCCCGTCACTGCTCCAATGGCTGGGGGACTCTGCTGGTCACCAAAGGGGAAAAGGGGAACAGGTGAGGGGGTCCTGGACATGCTTTTTGCCCCCCC
>QEPC01005778.1:1331813-1347535 GCA_003113815.1 Sphenodon punctatus
CCCAAAGGCCTGGGCGAACAGCCAGGTTTTGCAACTTCACCAGAATGTCAACAGGCTTGGGGCCAGGCGGGCTTCCTCCAGAAGGGAGTTTCAGAGGCGCAGCCCGGCCACCGAGAATGCCCTCTCCATTGTGGTGCCCCGCTTAACACGGGGAACCTCCAAGAAGGCACCCCCGGCAGACCGAAGGAGCCGCTCTGGGGCGCGGAGGGCGAGGTGGTCCCTGAGGTATGAGGGGCCCAGACCGTGAAGGGCTTGTTTCGGAGTGCTGCCAGTGGGGCTGCCCCAGAGCAGGCTGCTCCACCTCAATGTTTTGTGGGCTGTCTTTAGACAGATGAGCCACCCAGGGTTGAAGTGGAGCAGAAGCGAGACTGCTGTCCATCTGAAAACATCCAGTGAGAGAAAGTATGTCCAAATATATCTCGTTCTTTTGCATTTACTTATATCTACATTGTCTTGAATTACCTGAACCTTTTATACTTCAGTATTTACAGATATGATATGATAAACTTTATTCCTGCGTGACTGAGGTCATTGCAGAACACAAAATAAATAACATGTGTATACAATTTAAAATAATCCACAAAAGCAATTAATCTAACAATAACACATATTTACTAAGTATAGTTCAGGAATTAGTAATTACTTCCATCGTAAGTATTTTGTAATACTTCCCATGCAATAATATACCGTCCCACCAACTAAAAACAGGCTCTATTTCCAAGCTTAATAGTCCAAGGGAAAGGACGAATCCAGATTCCCCTGCCTCCCCCCCCATTGACTGTTGCAAGAATAGAACAGTTGCAAGAATTGGACCACCGCAAGGATCACATCAGGGAAACAGTCCCCCAACGACAGTCTCATATAAAAGATCGAAGATCTATCTGGAAAAGGGGCAATCACCAAAGAAATAAACCTCCTGAGAGGAACCTCATGGGTAGGACATTCAAGAAGCATATGTGTCAAGGACTCCACACATTGAAGATGGTATTTACATAGCCTCTGAGCAAGCGGGATTCCCTTGTAACACCCCTCGACCATGACCAGTATTTACAGAAGAAAGGCGAGAAAATAGTTTTCATTAGAGTTTTACCTTTTTTGATCCTGACATTTACAAATGGAAGAAAAAAAGTTGTAGTGTGTGACAAAGAACAAGTAGGGACAGATAGTTAAAAAGAAGAAGAAAACATAATTTATAAATCATAGAGTCCCTGCTATCTTTTCTACTTAGCATAGGTGACATTTTTTATTGGTAAGCAAAAAGATTTAATCAAGAATTTGATTGCATTGCCACTTATATTTACCAGGTTCAGATATATTTTGGACCCTACTGCATTCTGTCAATTCCAGAGTAGCACATGTATGTCCAAAAACTGCTTTAAGAAACACATATTCTTCTGTTCACTGGAAGACAGACAATGCCTTAGATGTCTGCTGTCTTTGCATTTCTCCTGTTCTTGTGAGCACTGCAGGAATCCATCTTTTGGAGCAAAGAAAATGGATTGAGAAGGCAAATACCTTGATGTTACTTCCGCTCTTGATCAGCAGGGGAGCTGTGCTATAATGGTGTACCTGAAGGCCCAGTAAGTTCACAGTCTATTACTAGAGAGCTGTCCAACTTCTTTCCCAAGAAGCATCAGATGTACACAATGGCTGGAGTGGTAGAAAGGATTGGTTCTTTGTGGTTACCTTTCATAGCACTGGCTATGAAGGATAAGCAGCTATTTTCAATAAATCCCGACAGGAAAATGTTCTGATAGAACCCAGCAGTGTCCCTTAGCTGAGAACTCTAGAGCTGCTGGCTCATTGCAACAGCATCTAATCTCACTATTCTGAGAAATGGTCTCAAACCTTGACATTGTGCAGTACCAAATCATTCTTCACTTGTAAAGTGTTCTGTAGAACGAATAATTGCATCAGCACACCTCTCGCAAATGCCACCGCCTGCAGTACAAATGTTGCATTCTTTAACCCTTCCATTTACAAGAAGAGCCTGGCTCATTGGCAGTTACTTACAGTATATAATAGATCTTTCTCAAACTGAGGACTCTCAATTGACTGAAACCTCAGCTGTTGCGATTTCTGGGCCTAATGAGGCTCTGCAGACTATAACTCCACTTATGAGTTCTGATGTGGGCTGGAGTCAAAGTCAAGAAATTGCTTCAGTTTTTTTCAAGAAACTCAAAGCCCTACCATGGAGTCTATATCTAAAAGGTACTTCATGGATTGGCAAGTCTAAAAGATATTACAGAAAAATACAGAAAGTATTACATAAAATAAAAATGATCAGGGAACATTTTTAAAGTGATTCATGGTACATTTTATATCACTTATATAGCAGGGTACCTTAGCTAATTTTGTTAAGCAGCCTAGAGCTGTAAAATAGCAAGCACTAGCATGCAACCACCTCTAATGTATATAATATAAAGGATAATTAAATAAGAAGAAGCAGAACTTTTAAATGTCCATTAATTAAGAACAAAATCTCTGATTGAGTTGGCTATGAAGATGCTGGTTATATCTGTTTATTTGTACCATTTCATAGTAGCAGCTTCCTCCTTCAAGAAAAGCAAAACAACAGAGAAACAGCCTGGAAAGTGAATGAAAGGAAGATAATCAGTGACAGAAATGAGGACACAGAATAATCATGCACAGGAGCAGAGGAAAAGTGTTTCATTTAAGAGGTGGAGTTAAGTGAGTCCAGGGAGAGTTTTGAAAATCAGGAAAATGAGGACTGGGGGATGAATTAAATTCACAGAGAGATAAGAAGCTATTTAGAGTTTCTGAAAATGGTGATAAACACATTCCTGTTTCTTAAAATAAGAGAGTAGTTTGTTCACAGCATTCCAAATGGCATGTGAAATTGAGAGAGTATTTTGGGTCTACACAGGATACAAAGTCTAGATAGGATACAAAGTCACCAATGACTTATCATTGAGGAGAAGAGTAAATTTTTATTAATTAATGCTAACTTCTGTACTGGTACCTTGCATTTCAATAAACTGCCCTGAACTGTTTTTCTCTGAGAGAGATTGCCCCTCACACCTGAAATCCAGTGTGGTCCCTGATCTAAAGAGGCTGTTGCTTAATGCGAGGTCAGTGGCAAACAAAACATCAACCATCTTTGATCTAATTCAAGATGAGGCCACTGACCTTTACAGAGACCTGCATTATAGACACCTGTCTGGATGAGGCATCTGGGCTTGTATTGTCCCAGATGGTGCCAGCAGGGTACTCGGTGAAGCATCAGTCTAGGAACAGGGGCTGGGTCAGTGGTGTGGCGGTGTTCTTGTGGCTGATCCCATGCCTCATGCACGTGTGTGCAACCTGTGCGCAAGTCCATTGTGCCGTGTGGAACCAGATCCTGCACAAAGGGGGTTTGGGATTGCAACCAATGGTTCTTGAAAGGTATCTGGTGCCTGACTTTTCCAATATTGAGTGTGTCCACTTTGTGTTGGAATTGGTTGGGAATGGATTGGGAATTCTGTTGGTGTACCGACCACCCCGCTGTGCAACAGACTCCGTGACTGAGCTGGCTGAGTTGGTCTCAGTCGTGGTCTTGACGTCACACAGACTTATAATCTTAGGTGACTTCAACATACATGCTAGGACAAACCTTTTGGGGCCAGAGCAGGACTTGATAGCCTTCATGACAACCATGGGTCTATCCCAGATAATATCTGGCCCAACGCATGAGGTGGAACACACGTTGGATTTGATGTTTTCTCTGGCCAAGAGACAAGTGTTCTGATTATTGGGGGTGTGGTTATAACACCATTGCCATGGCTGGACCATTATCTTCTGAAGGCACAGATCCCCACCCTCCTATGCCCCCATCGGGGTGGTGGAACAGTTAGGTTGGTCCACCCCTAGAGACTTATGGATCCAACTGGTTTCCAGAACTCTCTGGGGGATTTACCCACTAACCTTGGGGAATATACTCACTGACCTTGATGGCTACTCTGTTGATGAACTGGACATTTTATGGAATGACATCTTGACCAGGGTCATTGACAAGGTTACACCCAGGTGTCCGCTCCCCCGCTATGACAGCATAGGTCCCCCTGGTATATGGAAGACCTGAGGTAGTTGAAGTAGGAGGTTAGGTGGCTGGAGAAGGATTGAAACTCGATTCTTGAATTCTCACTTTTCTCAGCGAGAAACAGGGTTCTTGGCTCATTCTTGCAAAAGAGAATGAGTCAAGAAGCTGCTTGGATTCTCAATGAGAAAGGTGAGAATTTAGAGACAGCCATCTGTCCCCACATGTGGATCCCAAGGGGGTTCCCTGGTGGAGGGGGCAAGTGGGGGTTCCCCCACTACCCCCTCCACCAGGGAAACCCCACTTGGGAAGCACCCAGCCCAGCCCCCATTGCAAAGTGCTGAGCCGGGGCGAGAGATTAGATCACCTCTGTCTCTCTCTTCCCCCAGAGCTCAGCGCTTTGCAAAGGGAAGCTGTGTGCTTCCCAAGGGGGTTTCCCCTTTTAAAAATGGATCCTGCAGGTTGACCAGGAGCATCATCTTGAGGGTACCAACAGCTAATTTTGTCCGCATAAGAAGGGCACACAGAGAGGCATTCTCAGTTCTTGCTGCCCCCATACTTTGAGACTCCCTTCCCCCGAAGCTCCACCAGAGCCCAAGCTTGTTCATATTCTGGATGTGGTGTCAAAAGTTTCTGTTTGGCACAGCTTTTGACAGATGGGGATAGAGATTGGAAGGGGTACGGGTTTGTGCTGAGGGTAGGGATTTATAGTTTTTAGGGTTTTTTTAAATTATTATTTTGTGTTCTACTTTTGTAAACCGCACTGAGCCTTCAGGAAAGGGCAGGATATAAATTTTAATAATTAAATACAAAATTGCCAACCCCCCTCCCCACTAAGAGGGTCAAAACATTCTACCCCAACCAAACCCTGTACTCACACCATCCCCCACAAATTAAGGGCATGTCCTTCATTAAAATGTGTGCTTTTTCATTATTAATTTATGCCCCACCCTATTTCTTGAGGCAGGGCCAGCCTTAGAATTTCTGAAGCCTTGGGTGAAGATAAAATGTGGACCCTCCACCCATTTAGGACCCCTGCATGGGGTCCTAAAGGAGGTTGTGTTTGGGGCCATGTTGGGAGGGAGTGAAAAGAGGGGCCACTATGCGACCCTTGGAAAGAGCGGGGCCTGAAGTGGTTGCTCAAGGTTGTCCTGTGATAAGGTTGACCCTGCTTTGATGCTTAGAATGGTTAACAACTCACTAAATAATCACTAAAAATCACCATCCCATAATATAAATAAATATAATTAAGCAAACTCTCATGAAACAACATTAACCCCCCCACTCCTCTAACTCCCTCCTCACCCACTTAACCCATATCCTGCCACCTAGACACACAGAGAGGGCTTCCCTCAATGCGTATACCCCTCTCTCACCGTGGAGACGTGGAATTTCTCAACATCACTAGACGTTTCCTGACTCTTACACAAGGCCGTAGCATTCCCACACCCCTCTCCCAATTTCAATTGCCCCTCACTCTTGAACTCCCCCACTAGGAGGGTTAAAACATTCCACCCTCCACCAACTAAGGGGCTGTGGCCTTCCCAACAACCTCTCCCACTGCTATTCTCCTTCCATCACTTTCCCCTGCATATCTCCAATAAAAATAAATAAAAACATTAGAAATACAAAACTGCAATAATCTAAGAAGTTTGCAGTAGATACAACAAATGGCTAAAAGTTGATGAATTAATCTGTGTCCGCTTCAAATAATATCTGGACATATATAGCAATTTGTCTGTTAACTACTTTATGCATACTATACACAAAATTGGTTGAGACCCCTAAAACGCATCTTGCTTATGTTATGAACAAACAATGCTAAAATGAAATATCCAGACTGGATTTTGATCAACTTGTTAATTAATCAGCTTGTGATAAACAGGCATATTATTTTCCCGAAGTACTTGGACAATCTTCTATAACATCCTTAAAGAAGTCATGCTCCCGTGGAAATTGAGCTGACACAGCTACATGACATTAGACAACATTTCCAGAAGGAGAAAATTAAGGCATTTTCTTAAAGCTCAGAGGAAGATAACCTTGTACAAGTGGATCTTACATGTGTAATCTCCAGTAGTTTCTAGTCTTTTCTGTTTTTATGTTTTCCCATGAAAAATGTAATAATTCTCTTCATGACACAAAACAATAGATCTCAGAAACTACAGAAGTTGAAACTAAAATGTAATCAAATCAAATTTATTGTAAGTCTTCCAACTATCACAATACAAACAAGCAAAAGACCATACAGAACAGCAACATTATACCAAACAGCAACATATACCATAATAACACAGATACAATAGTATCAAATATACCAAAATCATAAAGCCCATAAGAGGCACCCAGAGCTCGTTAGTCAAGATTTTATCTAATCTTGTTTGCCTACAGACCAAACATGGCAACCAAGTATATAATACGTTCTGATTTGTTACCTAAGTGAAATTTCAATTGTACTTTTGGAGGTCCATGTTGGAAATCTGGTGCTAAACTGAGTGGACAGATCCACTATGCTTTAAGATCAGAATATAATGAACAAAATAATAAATAATGAGGCAAAGTCTCCACATCACCTGAATTACACGGGCATAAACAATCTTCATAGGGAATGTGATGATATCTGCCCCTAACATTGGAGCAGAACAAGGAGAACCTTAATTTAGCAAAGACTGTTCTTAAAAAAAATGGCAGTACATTCAAATAGAGTTCATACTGGAAGTGAACCTTAATAATTGAGAGAGAAGGGTCAATTCTGGATTCCCTATTCAGTGATAGATCATCCTGGCCTGAAGTGTCCCAAATTCTCTGCTGAACAATCTTCTTAAAATGAAAAGTGGGAAGAGACTTGAGAGTCCATATTTAGGCATAATTGTGACAAATTTCTTGCAATTTGACAAATCCAAGGAGAAAAACTGGAAGTCAAAAAAGGGTATTGCTCTTCCAGAACCAATTTAAGTAAAGAATCCTCAATCTGAATATGAAGAAAATTCCAATATTTTGTTCTGTACCATGTAGCAAGGGTAGATAACAAAATCAGACCCAATTCAGGGTTAAGAAGAGCACCTGGAGTAGAGGTCAGTAATTTCAGCAAGACATTTAGAAAATAATTTTGCACTAAATCTATTTTGTTTCCACGAGGCAGACTCCATATTTGCCCTCACACCCCAAAGAAGACAAGCACACAGGAATTGGAATTTAAAGGCCGCACTCTTTATTCAAATCAGCATTAAGGTCAGAGAGAGTTTCACACTCCTGGTCCAGGTTTAACTTTACTAACCATTATCAAAGGGCAGCCTAATGTCCCTCAGTACCGCCCTAATGCTTAACTGTCCTAGGTTGCTTTCACCCCAGCCGCGCAGCTGGTTGATAAGGCTCTCACCTTGTAGCAACCCGAAGCAGGCTGGAAGGCGAGGGCCCACCAGCCGGGACCGCCCCTGTCCTCAGCTGAGTTGCTCCTCCCCCCCATCCTGGGCCTTGTGCTGAACCTGGAGTGGCTACCCTTGCTCTTGGTTGGCTCTGGCCCCACCTCTTCAGGAGATGTCTTCCTTCAGACCCCTAACAACTGTTAAACCAACTACCTGAACCCCTGCCAAGAGAGCAACATATTACAACTACAACCTCCTATAACCTTGTCCTACAATGTAAACACTGTGAGGAAGGCGAAAAAACAGTCACCCCAAACAGCCAATCGTAGTGTGTCTGAAAAATTCCTTCCCGGTCCTCATAATGAGCAACCAGTGTAGCCCACAGTGTCACAATATTGGTCGGGTGGGAGGGTGCTTCCTTCCTCGCATGCTGCCTGGCCAACTGCCCTGCAGTGTCAGGAGGCTCAACTGACTCCTGCAGGCCTTTATGACCTGCCTCCTTGTGTCGGCGGCCACTTGTCCTCTTCCCAGAAGGGGGGGGCGAGCGGCAAAGCCCTCCCCCCCGCCCAACATGAAATGGTTGCGAGGAGCTGCCCTGCGTGGGGGGGGGAGGGGAGGAGGAGGGAATTGCTCTCACACCCCAAAGAAGACAAGTACACAGGAATTGGAATTTAAAGGCTGCACTAATTTAAGTAAAGAATCCTCAACCTGAATATGAAGAAAATTCCAATATTTTGTTCTGTACCATGTAGCAAGGGTAGATAACAAAATCAGACCCAATTCAGGGTTAAGAAGAGCACCTGGAGTAGAGGTCAGTAATTTCAGCAAGACATTTAGAAAATAATTTTGCACTAAATCTATTTTGTTTCCAAGAGGCAGACTCCATATTTCTGCCCCCAATAGAAGCTGAATACAGACCTTAGCTTTACAAACTTTCAGAACTGCAGACACATGGCCTCCCGCCTGCTGTCTGTAAAAACATAAACTGCCTCACCCTCGGGCTGCCTGCTTAGTTTTAGTTTGAACAGTGGTAACATGCCGATTCCAAGTACCAGAGTTGGAGAAATAAATGGCAAGATAGAGGGGGGAAATTATCTGTTCAATATTATTTCCATCAAGGACCCACCTATATGCATTTCTGCTCCTCCCACAAAACATGATTATAGTTTTCTGATAATTAATGGAAAGCAATTCAGTATGAGCATAAGTTTCTAGGATGATTAAAGTTCTTTTTAAATCTATGGAAGTAAGGGATAAGATAATCATATTGTCTGCGTAAAGCAACAATGGTAGCTTATATAAGCCAATTGAGGGAGAATGATATTTATCATCAAATAGGATTTAATATCATTAATATAGATATTAAATAAAAGGTGGCTAAAATACATCCTTGTCTGACTCCCTTATTGATAGGAAATGCATCAGTTATATTATTAAGAAAAGAAACTTTTGCCATCTCTGCTTTGTGAAGTCTCATCCAGCAGAGTTGTTCCAGGTGGTAAGGGGACTGGTTAATCTGCTCTGTCTCTGCCCGAAAATGGAGTCATCTAATGCCCGCTGTGACATTTTTAGTAATTACTTGACAGACAAAATAACTCTTATTCACCACAACTTGGGTGGTGCTATTTTACATGGTGAGTCAGAGTTTGAGGTTATGGAAGCGTAGTCTTCTCCTGTTTACTTGGATCAGTTTCAATTGGTATCGCCCACCAATGTGGGAGAGGTGCTTGGGTCTGTGAAGGCAACTAGTTGTGAACTAGATCCTTGCCGTCTTGGCTGGTGAAAGCAGTCAGGAGATATTGGGCTGCTGCTGGCTGAGGTTGTCAACGCCTCCCTTCGGGAGGGTAGGGTGTCAGACATTCTTAAAACTGCAATTGTCCAGTCCCTGCTTAAGAAGCCATCTTTGGATGTTGACTCCCCCAGCCAGCTATCAGCCTCTCTCTAACCTTTCTATTTTAGGGCAGATTATTGAACAGGTGGTTGCCCAACAGCTCCAGGCTCACCTCAATACCATTGGATTGCTGGCCCCATTCCAGTCAGGATATTGCCCTCGGTATGGCATGGAGATTGCACTTGTGGCCTTGGTCAATGACCTGTACCTGGAGATAGACAAAGGGAATTCTGCCTTGTAGATCCTGTTAGATTTTATGGCAGACTTTGATACCATTGATCATGAGGTGTTGTTGACATGATTGCAGAACCTGGTGGGGGTGCATGGGATCGCTCTTGAGTGGTTCCACTCTTTCTGTCGTGAGGATCCCAGAGAGTGGTGATGGGTGATTGTTCATCATCTTCTCGGGACCTCCCCTGTGGAGTCCTACAGGGTTCCATTCTGTCTCCTCTCTTATTCAATATGTATGCTGATGATACCCAGCTTGACCTCTCTTCTTCATCTAACCCAGGCCCTGCAGTCTCGGTCCTTACCCGATGCCTGGCTGCTGTTGTGGACTGGATGAGAATGAATTTAAGCTTTATCCAGATAAGACCGAGATGATGTGGTAAATAAATCATATTCTTATAAAGGGATCGAATAAGAAAGACCTGATTGGGGTTAACTCCCAAACTATAAAGTTTTCCCCAGAGCCTGTATCGAATCAAAGGCAGCTTTCAAGTGAACAAATGCTAAAAAGAAGTTTACTAGTCTTAACAACTGTATATTTATAAACTAAATGAGAAAGTATAAAACAATTCCTAACAGTATATAAAGCTTCACGAAAATAAGCTTGCTTGGGAATGAAGATGCTATTTGCCCTCTCCCAGTCTTCAAGCTTCAGCAAAGGGTGTCTAGCATAAATTTTGGTATTAAAATACCTAATAATACAAGCAGAATAAATGGAGACAACAAAAGTTTCTTCTATCAAGGAGATGATGAAAGGGACTATAATCATTCAGGACTTGACAAAGAGAAACTAGCATGCTGGATATTCAAGTGAATTGAATACACTTCTTATGTGGCTTTGTAGGAACTAGGACAAAGGATGTAAACAGATGGATGCAGAGGCTGCCTGCCCTGGAGCTGCTCCAGGGGTGCGCCCCTGCGTCCATCTGCTTGCAGCCCAACCTGGCTCTGCTTTAGATGGACCAGGCAGTTTCACAGGCCTGCAATCCACCTGTGTAGTGGTGAAGTGCCTCCTACCCTACTCTAGGCTGGTGCCTGCAACTCTATGGTGGTGTCAGGAGCAATGGCTGACTGGGCATGGAGATGAAGTGTGGGGTCACCCAGCAGACAGACAGCAGCACTGCTTCAAGTTACTGCCCCAGGTTTGGTTGGCTCATGCCACCAGCGGCACCATGGGATGTTCGGGAATGCCACTGGCAGAGCTACCCCAGAGCAGGCTGAGCCTGGTCCACTTCCACATAGGCGGGGCACTTTTCAATGGACCAGCCAGCCCAGGGGTGAAGCAGGCTGGTGCGGGAAGAACCGGGGCTGCGGTCCATCTAAAAGCAATCACTGTTAAAGAAGATTTGTATTTTCTTATTTTGGAAGATAAACCAATGTTTATATATCTTCTGGAGGAATTTTATTTTAAGAAGAAAAATCAATACCGCCAAAGTTTATGATATAATGTCAGGTTTACATGAATATAAGAGTTTCAGAATTTGGGCCTTTTATTGTGGATATGCACATAAAGTTAAAGAAAGTAGACATTTTTATGTGAGTTTGAAGGAGTTCGGTCCTTCAAACTTTACACCAAGTCACATTGTAAACAGCGCATTAGATATATGAGCAGTATGACATGAGATACTAAGACAATGGGGGATTCCATGAAATTTTAATCTCATCTGAGAAATTGAGAAGCTTGGACAATTTGATCTACTTGAAAGTGACAGATTATGGCTATTGCCTTAGCTATGATTCCTAATGAAATACTATTGCCGACTGAAACTGTTGCCATACGCTATACCACAGCAATTGTGAAATTGCAACAGTACTATATAATAAACACAAGTCACTGGATACAAAGTTTAGAAATCTAGAAATAATTTACAAAAACTAGAGAATAGTCAGCAATGAATAAATCAGCAAAATACTCTTAAACTTCTTTATTTCTGGAAATTTTGGCTATTTGATATTCTGATTTTTGGATATTTTATTTCATTTCAGAATGAGACATTTCCCTAAGGGATGAACAGTAATGACTACAACTGTCAGGATCTGGCACCTGTGGGTCTAGAAGCTGTCAGGCTAGCACTGTCAGTTCTTGGCACCTGTGGGTCTAGAAGCTGAATTCTCCAGGATTTTACACAATGACAATTACTGTTCTGCTGCCCTTGAAGTGCTGCAGTCACTTCGAGCCACTACTCAAATCAGGATAGCTGCAGAGACCTGCTTTAGCCAGGGCTCTGATTGGCTGCAGGGTCCTGTACAGGGTCCTGTACCCTGATTGGCTAGTGATCCCTATACATACGTCTTGGGTCAATGGCCATCTTCAGTCCTGAACATCCAGCCAGTGATTCTTCTTGCCTTTTGGCTCACCCTTGTCCAGCTTTCCCTCCATGGACCGAACCATGCTCTGGCCTCCAACCTTGGATAGTCCTGTGAACCTGATACCAGTAGCCACAGACCCATGCTCTGAACCAGCCTCTGAACTACCCCTTTAGACCTGGCACCTGAAGAGATGGATGCCACGGATACTGAATACAGGGAACTCCAAAAATTGTCCTGTTTTACCCCCACCTTTTGAGCAGGAATCCTGACAGGCATCCCAAGTAGCTCTGTGGTATGAACTGGAGCGCCCAGCCATGCCAGCAGACCAGTCTGCTAGGCAGTATGGGTGGGGGACACGGCCTTTGCAAGTCACAAGAATTGGCCAGGAGCGCTGGAGAGCCCGGGTTCTCCAGCGCTCATGCTGGGAACATGTCCGTTGCAAAGAGCAACCCAGCGTGCTTCCCCCTTCCCCATGGTCTGTGGCAGAGGGAGTGTGTAGCGGCTTGCCTCCATAGCCGGGGTAGCCATGCTGGGAGTCAACAGTTTGAATTCCTCCCCACGCACTCCACCTGAGTGGGTGCTCTCTGGCAGTGCCACTCAGCAGCCACGCCCCCTCCACCCCCATCACCTTGCTCGTTTAAAAGCATCCATTAACTAGCCAGGAACTAATCAGGCTCCATCCTGCTGGTTTTCTGGTTTTGATGCCTGCTATCCCATGATTGTAATACGGACAGGGATTCCCATGTTGCTAATTTTGCACAACCATAATTACAAGGAAATTACAATCCCGCAATTAGCATCTCGTGTGAAAGCAGCCTAAGTCTCTGTAGAGAAGCCAAGTTGATTTATTTAACTCAATGGTAAGTTTATTACCGAAGTTTGACCTACTTCTGCTTATCTTCAGACATCTAATTTTCTTCAGACATTATTTTCTGATTATTTTGCTTTTAAGGTAATTAAAATAAAAATGTCAGTTCCTGCTTTGGGCCTGCTCTGGCAATTTTAAACTTGCGTGACTCTCAGAATTCACCAGTCATATCAAGAAATGAGCTACTTTAAAAAAAATAAAAATTAAAAAAACAACCTCACCATAACTGCGTAATTATTTGCTCTAAGTTGCCAGGCTATTTTGATTGTTATTGTTGAAGTGGTCTTGAAGAGGGCAATATTTGAAATTTTCAAAGATGCTTACCTTTAAAACATTTTAAAAAAATAATTCACTCATACACTTGACTCAGAACATCTGAAAAATATCGGTGTGGAGTTAAAAAAAATATGAAGTGCATGCTTAAGACTGTTACATGCATGCAGTTCCATCCATGCTCACACATTACAGAGGTAGTTTAATCACCCATAAGAAATTAGTAGCTTCTCTGTTCGTGAAGCATGACATTTCAATTGCACAGCCAATAAAAGAATTACATGAAGAGGACTGAAATGATTTACTGTATGGAAAGCCACAAGACCAAGGTTACCATGGTGAACTACCTTTCTGTGCATACAAGGTCAAGTGAGAGTGACCTGTCAGTGGACAACCTTCAGTTCCAACATAGTAATATATTGCTCCAATAATGGTTTGTGGGTTTCCTTCTTAAATAACTACAAATATTTGTAACAAATAAATAAATTAATTAAATATTTAACCTTTTAAAATTTTTTTTAAAAGAATGCATCGGTGCTGCGTTTTCAAGGTCTGCTTTAATGAACACAAAATCTCCATTTTATGCATCAGCAATATTTTTTTCAAACAACATTAGATGAACATCTATGTTTTGAAGATTTTTCTATGAACAGTAATTGGATGCTGCAGTATTTCCCAGGGTATGTTCATAGGTTAAACAGCATTAGAAAATATTTACAGATGTTTAGTGTGTAGGAGAGTCTAGTTAGTGTTTTTAATATTTCCTCACTGTACCTTACTTGCAAACTGAAAAAGTCTTCTTTCTGTTCCAACTAGGGTGGAAATGGGAGGAGAGGGGCATTGACAAATATTGACAAATAAAAATTACTGTAATCATTAAAATGTTGGATAAAAGTCTAAAAACATATTTTGTTGATGCATAAAACGAGGACTATACTAATAAATGTCTCTTGAATTACATATGCTGTAAGAAAATGAAACCCTTTGGGTTATGAATCTTAGATTTAAAGAGGAAGTCATCAAATATTTAAGATGAAAATGCAGTAACACATGCTAGCTGTCATGTGTAAGTTTTGTGAATGTTATGACAAGGTTTTTAAAACATTCATAGTTGGAGTTTTTTAACGAAAATATTCATTAATTCAAAGAGACATTATATCTGGCAACTGCATTACAATAGAGATTTCTGGATGCATGAGAAATCACTATAAAGCTATGAAAATATGGGTGAAATATATAGCAATCATGTTTAAATTATACATTATAAGGCATACATATCGGTATGTTGTCATATTATGCATTAAATTTAGTGCATAAATCAGGTTGTTGTAATTCTGATGTCGCCAAAAGGCACAAAATGTGACAAACAGGACTAGGCATGTAGATATTATCATATTCAATAATTCAATGAGCATTTGTTTTATGTAAATTAACTTCTGTTAATAAAAATTATGCTCTTTTATTATACCACTTCTAAATGATCATTAAAAAAAGCCTTTCCCCCCTAAAAAATCATTAAGAAATGTGAATAATACATTTGTTTACTATCTTTATAAACATGGTCTTACCATCGGATTACTTCTGGAAATGAAAGTGTTATTGATTTGTGTAATAATTTTATAATATTGCTACATTGCAGTGCTGAAGCTGCTAATCTCATTTTTGTGGCAAACTGTGCATTGAACTCTCACGTAAAGCATGTAAACAATATTAATTTGATACATGCTGTTAATGTTGAATTTGAAGAATATACACCTCTCAAAGTATTGGGACTACAAAGTGGAGATACCTTTAAACAGTAGCTTTGTGGTTAATGAAAACAAATAGCTATTACAGCGAATTTTGGAGTTCGGTGTATTCTTTTCTTGATGCATTAAAACTAATTGGGTAAGAATGGATCAAGTGTTGTAAATTCACGGAAAGCAGCTCTGATGCGATCTTAGTATTTGGGTCTCAACTTACTCTTATTGCACCTGGACCAATTTAGACCGGAGGGGGTACACTGGGAGGGGGAAATGGAAAGGCCTGGCTCATTTGGGGGCGGAAGGAACTGAGCCGAGCAACCCTGCAGATAGAAGGTGGTAGACAGAGAGGGAATGCAGAGGTGGGAGAGCAGTTGTGCTGTATCAAAGCTGATTTCTTTTTCTTTCCACCCCACCACTGCCTCAGCAGCAGGTGAGAACCTTTCTTGCACAGAGAGGGTTCCTGCTGCAGCTGCAGGCTCTGCTGCCTGCTGTCTTCATCTGCCACACTCTCATGTTGCTCCTAAACTGCATCATCCTTTGTCTCCTCTTTCTCTTTTGCACCTTCATCCTTCTTGTCTTGCTGCGTCACATCTCACTTCCTCATCTTACCCATTCACACTCCCTCATCTCACCATGTTGTGGGTACAGCCAGGGCCAGCCTTAAGTGGGGATGACTGAGGTCTCTCTCCACCATTGGCCTTGTGCTTTTAGAGGCTTTGAACCAGTCCACAGTTGCCTGATTGTTGGTGCTGGCCTGGACCCGATGCAGGGGCTGACTCAGGGCTCACCACTAGGGCTGTAGCGGAATATCGCAGCGGTAGCTATTTCCAGCGGAAACAGTGTTTCCGCAATTAGTGGAACGGCATGGCAGAGGCTTTCATTCCGTGGTTTCATTCCGCGGTTCCGCTTATTTAATTCCGCAACTTAGTGGAATCGTGGAAACATGACATTTTCATGATTTTTGCAATTCCGCCAGCGCCAAAAAATAGCGGAATAGCGGTTTTCC
>QEPC01005778.1:1349838-1362490 GCA_003113815.1 Sphenodon punctatus
GTCCATGTAAATATCTTCCTTCAACTCACCATTTAGGAACGCTGTTTTCACATCCATATGCTTGACTTGCATTCCTCTTCTGGCAGCTATACTTAACAATGTTCTGATTGTAGTGTGCTTAACTACAGGTGCAAATGTTTCATCGTAGTCTTCTCCATACTTCTGGGAGTATCCTTTCGCGACAAGTCGGACCTTGTACCATTCAATATTTCCCTGTGCATTGTACTTTATTTTAAATGTCCATTTACAACCTAAAGTCTTTCTCCCTGCTGGCAGTGGAGTAAGTGTCCACGTTGCATTGTCCTGCATGACCTTTACTTCTTCTTCAGCCACTCTTACCCATTTTTCTGCTTCCCCTTCTGACATCTGTGAGATGTCCTCCCAGGATGCTGGCTCTGACAATTTACTGGTGCTGACTGTGTAGGACAGTCGAGTGGGGGGAATGCCTTTGTTAGACCTTGTTGACTGCCTTGGTTCAGGATCAGCAGCCAGCTGTGTTTCTTCCTGCACTTCTGTTACGTTTGTGACAATTTTGACTATTTGTTCAGAGGATTGCTCCCTTTCAGTGGTTTCATCTGTGCTTGGTTGATCTCCTTCGCCTGGACCTTGGAGAGTCATCACACTGTTGCTTGAGTTTTCCACAAAGGTCACGCTGTTACTAATGGTTATTCTTTCTTTGCATGGATTCAGGATCCTGTAGCCTTTGGAATGCTCACTGTATCCTATGAGGATGCCTTCCACTGCTCTGTTTTGCAGCTTGGTACTTTTCTCCTCTGGGATATATACGTAAGTCTTTCTTCCAAATACTCTGATGTGGCCCACACTAGGTTTTTTGACCATGCCACAGTTCATATGGCATTTTCCTCACTATTCTAGAATACAGACAATTTTGTAGGTAGGTAGCAGCAACTGCTGCTTCGCCCCAGTATCTTTCTGGTAGTCCCGAGTCTCTTAACATGCATCTAACCGTTTTGGTTAGCGTTCTGTTTTTTCTTTCAGTTGTTCCATTCTGCTTGGGTGTATTTATTTATTTAAAATTTATATCCCGGCCCTCCTGCCCACAGGGCGACCTGGGGTGGCGAACAGTATAAAAACAATAAAACAATTAAAAAACGTTAAAAATATACAATACAGGGGAACATGGCACTGTCTTTTGGTGCTTAATTCCATGGAGTCTCAGGAAGTCTTCTACTTCCTTTCCTGTGAACTCACCTCCATTGTCAGTCCTCAGTGTCTTTGGTTTGTGCTGGAACTTGTTGCTCGTCATGGTCACATAGTCCTGAAGTTTGTCGAATACTTCATCTTTACTCTTCATGACGTACGTGATCGTGTACCCTGAATAGTCATCAATGAAAGTTACCATATACCGGTTGCCTCCTCGTGTGAGAGCCTTCACTGGGCCACAGATGTCACTGTGTACAAGATCAAGCAGTTTCGTGGCTCTAGTCTGACTCTTCTTAGGAAGCATAGCCCTCATGGCTTTGACTTTGATGCAACAGTCGCATTTCATGATCATGGGAGACTTTGATACCTTAAGGTCTTTGGTCAACTGCTGTCTGGGTGTCAGTGTCCCATGCGTCTATGACACAGATGGATGCAGTCATCGTGTGGCTTGTGCGCAGTGAGCTTCACCTATTCTTTCACTGTGCTCAGATGGTACAGGTACTCATCTGCAGTGGCTCTGGCCAGTACTTTTGCCCCACTTTGAATTGTGCATTTGTCTCCCTGGAAACGGATGGTGAGTCCGGTTGCTGCCAGGTGCCTCACAGACAGGAGTCCCCCTTCTATGTTGGGCACATAGAGCACATCTTTCATGGATATGGTCTGTATGCCTCCCTGTGACTGGTTGCAGTACAGGAACCCTTGTACAATTCCTTCCACGTTGATGCTTCTCCCATCTGCAAGGTAGATTCTTTCTTTACTGCTCAGATCCAGTCCTGTGAAGAATCCTTTATCGCTAGTCATGTGGCTCATTGCCCCGGAGTCTTCACACCCACGAAGGACCTGAAATATCATCAACTTCTCCCCTCCCTACGACATGGGGTGCTGGGGCCATTATTAAGGTATGCTCCAACAGCTGCCCCCCATCTGTCCCTATAACAAGGCCACTGACCCCTCTTACTGCACTGGAGGTAACACCACACCTATGTTCTTCCAGGACTCTGGGTGCTCATGACATGAAGAGTTCTGGGTTCAGACCTCTTCTGTCAACTCACAGCCCCCCTCGGCATGATGGCCACCCCTCAGATCCTGGGGTGTGTGAATATGGACCTCGTGTTTCCCCTGGACCCTGTGCCCCTAACGCCACCCTTGGAACCCCATCCTCCTTGTTGGGACCTCCTCCCCTGGTCCAGCCTGCACCTGGACTTCCACCTCCCCTCATTGGACCGAGTACTTTGTTACACCCCTTCCTCCTATGGGGTATACTGATGAACCTCGCAAGGCCCTGTCTTCCAGTAGTTTACCACCCTCTGGGCTGGTTTCCTCCCTATGGGCCTTATCTTGGACACTGGCCCCCTCCTGTCCTGCTTGGGTCCAGGCCCTTTCCCTTTTGTTCCCCCCTTGCCCCTTCCCCAGGGTGGCTGGCATTCCCCTAAAATGGTCGGGGGGAGGCTTAGAGCTCCCTTTTGGCAGCAGGGGTTCAGGGTTGCTGCTCCTTCCCCTGTGTTCTTGGTCCTTCTCCCCTCATTGGGGGCTCCTGGTGGGGGGGGCTTGGAGGGGGGGATACTGTCAGGTCCCGGGGGCGAACCCGTGGCCTTGGGATGCGGGAGAGGTGCCTTTGGGGCCTGCGCCACCTGGTGGCTTTGTTCACCTCCCGCATTTCTCCTCTGTAGGCCTTCCCCTGTCTTACTGCCCTTTGCATGGNGGGGGGATACTGTCACAGCCCGGCCTTGGACCCCTGGCCTTGGGACCCGGTTAGGAAGCTCCCTGCATCCTGCGCTATTGGCAGGCTGCTGCAGGGAGTGTCGCTTTCCCCTCCTCTTGCCTACCTTGCTTCTTGTGTACACCTGTGGAAGGGCGTGGCCCACCTGCCACAGCCTGATTGGCTCCCAGGGATATTTTGGGCTGCTGGCAGCTGTGGTAGGTGCGGAGCTTCAGATCATTCCTTGCTTAGCTCATGCCTCTTGCTGGTTTCTCTTCCTCTTGCTCTGTTTGTGGTTGTCAGTCTTAAGTGTGTTGTGCTCCCTCAGTGTTTCCTTGTGTGCTATGCCCTTCCCTTCCCCTTGTCTTGATACCTGTCTTGTAATAGTGTGTGTTGGGGCTTCCCGTGCCCAGCTCCCTCCCCCTCTCTCTGTAGGTGGTTTAGGCTGGTGGTTCCTATTCACTCCTTGCCCTGTTTGTATGTTTAGTTGCTCTTTTAAGTTGTGTCCTGGGGCCGATGTTGGGGGCTTACCTGGCCCGGGAGTCGCTGATGGTGCGAAGGTTGCTGCCGTAGGAGGAAGCTTCCTCTGTGTAGATGTTTCTTACCTTATTTATGTCCTGATGTTCTCTCCCCATTGACCCTAATGCCCCTCAGGGCTTTTCCCCTGATCCTTCCCCCCTGTTCTATGTTGCTGGTTTCTCAGCCTCCCTGCTGCCCTTTAGATTTGGGCTCCTCTAGCCCCCAGCTCCCTGCTTCTAGACTCTCACTTCTTTACCTTTAGTCCCTCGCTCATCCCCTTGCCCCTAGGGTTTCCCTTGCTCCCTAGTCTTGGCCTCTTGCTCCATTGCTCCCTAGTCTTGGTTTCTCGCTCCCTAGTCTTGGTTCCTTGCTACATAGTCTTGGCCCCTTGCTCCACTGCTCCCACTCCTGGTTTCTCGCTCCCTAGTCTTGGCCCCTTGCTCTATTGTTCCCTAGTCTTGGTTCCTTGCTACATAGTCTTGGCCCCTTGCTCCACTGTTCCCTAGTCTTGGTTCCTCGCTCCCTAGTCTTGGCTCCTCGCTTCTTTTCCCCTGGTTCCTTACCCCAATCCCTCGCTCTCCTGCCTCTGGTTCCTTGATCCCTGCCTCTGGTTCCTTGATCCCTCGCTTCTGGCTTCCCATTCCTCAATCTCGATGATGAGCCATAAGCCTTCTTAGACCAACTTGGCTGGTCCTTATGCACAGTGCTTAATCTCCTTGGTATTGGAGGGTGGCTAAGAGGTTTCCTCGTTTAATCTGAGGGACATCCCAGACTCCCTATACCCCATTCCCCCCTCCTGCCTACCCGCTTCCCTTCCCCTTTCCCTGACTCTGCCCCTGAGCCCTCTGGTTCCCCTTCCGCCCGCTCCTTTTCCCCTTCCCTTTCCCTGGCTCCGCCCCTGGAGCCTGACAATATCCTCAGTTAGAGTACACCTGACTTTGCTGTCAGCACATCTTTCCCATCTCCAAGAAAAGATGTTATTTTCCCGTGAGGTCATGAGAGCCTTCCTCAAGGGCCTAGTGAATCTCATCCCCCCAATCTGTTCTCTCACACCTCAGTGGGATCTCTCCTTGGTACTCAATAAACTAACCCCTCCCCCCCCTTGGCCCATTAGCTATGGCTTCTCTGACCCACCTCGCGTACAAGGCCATCTTCTTGGTCTCAATCACCTCCACATGTAGAGTGGTTGAGCTGGCTACCTTTAGAGCCTCTCCACCATATTTACTCTTCTACCTGGACAAAGTTGAGCTTAGAACTGATCCTACACTTTGCCTGAAGATAATTCCCTCTTTCCACACCAACCAGATATCACCTTGCCTGTCTTCTTCCCTCGCCGACATTCCTTGACCATTGAGTTGTCTCTTCACACACTCAATGTCAAGCGTTCCTTAGCCTTCAACATAGACTGTACGAGACCCCTCAGAAAGTCAGACTCTATTCATATCCCTTGGAGGAAGGGTGTTAGGCAGCAAACTCTCTTCTCAATGTGTTTCCAAGATCATCTCCACCTACATTGCAGTTTGCTATTAATCTTCAGTGAAAGAGATTCCCCATGGTCTCAGAGCACACTCCACAAGAGCAGTGACTTTGACTACGGCAGCTTTCAAACACATCCTGATTCTGGACATCTGCAGGGCAGCTATATGAGCCTCTGCTGACACCTTTGTAAAGCCCTATGCTCTCGATCTTTCAGCTCGCAGGGATGCCTCTTTCAGGAGAGCAGTGCTGGCTTCAATCCTGTCTTAAGGACTCTTCCTCCACCCAGCTATACAGGTAAGATTGCTCATATTGTCCCATAAGCGAGAATCATGGAGTCACTCGAAGAAGAAATGGAGGTGACTTACACTAACATAGATGGCTCTGTGCATTCTTACTACACACCCACCTTCCGCTCTATAGTCTAATTTTGCAGACTTGCTCAGAGGTGGTAGAAGGAATTGGGTGGCTAGACGCCTTCCCTCCTCTTATACCCCTGTGCTTTTGAAAGACTGCAGGGAGCTGAGAGGGAGGGATAGGAGCTCTGAAGCTTCCAGAACCTTTCAGCTGGAAGCTTGCCAAAGCACTGCTCTTAAAGGTACAAGCTCTCTGGATCTCACCACGGTGTCACGTGATCCCATTAGTGAGAATGCACAGAGCCATCTTGAAGTACTAAGTTACGGTAAGTACTGGTAGCCTCTAATTATAGGTCCAACTGACACAATAATAGTCACAAAGCAAATTCCCATTAATGCATGAAGTGGAAAGCCTGGGTTATATCAAAACACACAAAAATCACACTTGCAGGAATCCTGGGATTATTGTATATTGAATTTCAGGCAATATTCCCAAGCACGTTGGATTAATGGAGTGTTCAGAATCCAAAAGGCCTGCACAGAGACAGAATAGATTACAAGCAGTGTAGTGACCCATGAAACAATGTAGAAACTCTCCTCACATTGAAGCTTGGAATGGTAAAGCAGAACTTGGATTCTTCCTGGACATGATTATCATGACAGTTTATCAAAGAGCCAGAGTGAAGAAATAAATACACAGGGGTAAATGTTGCAGGCGGAGGACAACCTCGAGGGCATTTGCAAGTGAGATTCTGCAAGTTTCCATCTTACTCTTGCTCAGTGTAAAATCTAAATGGAGCTAATGGAAGAGACTGAGACCATACAGTCGGTAGTGTCACTGGCATGTTAAAGAAAATCAACTCTGTCTCCATTTTGCTGAAATCATGTTCTACAACTTTATTTCTTACCCCAGTGTTGTACCAAAGCAGGAATGCAGGTGAAAGTGAGTTGCCAATGAGTCCAAGAACAGAAGTGGTCATTTTGATTAAGAGAAGCACACAGAGGAATAGGTGATGGGGAAGTTTGGTTTATCTATTCAGAATGTGTGGTCAAATATCCTTTCCCCCCACCCCAAATGATGACAGCCTTTGTGAATTATTTGGGAAAGTCCAAAACATCTGCAGAGGCTCCCTTTTTGTGTTATAGACGTGAAACAAGCTTCATTTTGTACCTGTCCCACCCTTCCGGGGAGTCTTTCGTGTTATTTATTATACACAGAGGCAATTAAGGTATACTCTTTCCTGGACTATACTCTCAAGGATCCAGTAATGATCATCAATGTTCTGTTAGTAAAGGACTCTGCTTTTGGAACTTCATTTCTTGGCAGTCCACCAATGCCTGAGTTTCATGGATTTCAGAGGATTATGAAAGGCATGCTTCCTTGGTTCAGCTGTTAGGTTTTTGGGTTTTTTGTTTATTTCACAGCTTGACTGTCAATATATTTCTGGTGGCAGCTGTGATCTTTTTATGTAGCACAATCCTTTGTGGATTGCTTATCCAATTAATATTTTGGAATTGTAAATAGTACCTGGTTGCTATGGCTATATAGTAGCATCATACAAATTACTAAATAAATGTGTTGGTATTTGCTCAGTAAGACACTTCCTGATAGCATAATTACATTTACTACTTAAGGACGTGTAAGCTGGTGAGATGATGGAGTAGAAACAAAACACATCAACAGGCAATAAGGTCTGTTCAGCAGGAGAGAGTAAAAGCAAAAATCAGAACAACTTAGTATAAGCAAAATCAATAAGGAAAGACTTTCCTGCCTTTGAATCATCCCAGTACTCAGAGCCTGTGAACAGTTCTACCTTCACACAGGTAGTCACCCAATTCTATCCCTCAAGCAATCTTTCTCCGAAGAGAGGTACAGTTGGAAGGTGGAGTTAACCTTGTGTCAAGGAGACCAGTAATATAATGACCCGTGACTTTGTTTCCCCCTAAAAGAACAGTTTATATTCCTCCTGTTGGGGAAACAAAATCAGCATTCAATTGATCTGCACACAGTCTATGAAGAAATAGGGTGTCAGATCCAATTACCAATACATGATCCTGTCTCTGGTATCTTTTGTTGCCTGCAGCTATATAAAAATGGTATGGTCAGTGATAAGGATAAAAAGGACTTGGAGGAGTTAACAGTAAAAAAACCCAACCCTTTATTGCCTGTTTCACAGCTGACTGATGCAGAAGACCAAAGATGTATTGGTTGATAAAGAGAGGGGTTTCCTCACATACATAATCCATTTGTCTGAGAATTTGGAATTTGGTCAAATTTTCTCAAAATTTGCCTCTGGTAGTATAGAATTTGAGCCTGAGTGGGGAGCACTGTAAGTTAGCCAGTGGAATTCCAGCATTGTGAGCTTCTGGCATATATTCTGAGCTCGTAGGGTTCCTAATGCAATTGTTGACGAGGGGAAGCCCACAACCCCTGCTGAAGAAGAGGACCCCTCCCACCACAGAGATCTGCATGGTATTTGGTGAATACTGTAAATATATGAGATATATGTTGATCTTCTGCTTGTGGAATTTGGGTTTCCTGGTTGTATCATTTGGAAAAAATGCAGAATACACAGATCCCTGAACATACATTTATCATGTCATAGAAATGATTATTAATAAAGCTTCCATCTTGACAATTAAAAAAATCACTGTGCTACGTGCCTTAACTGTAAGTTTAATTTCATGGTAGCACTGCCTATGCATATGCCCCCCAGATGGCATTGCTGACATATGGACTGTACAGCAAAGGCTGCGGTGCAGAGAATACTGCAGTGCTCTCATTGCCATCCCTCAATATTGGCCTATAATCTCTGTGTCAAAACTCAGCAGCTTTTGAGCCAGCACAAGTACTGAACTGAAGCAATGAACTTGCCATGCTGCCACAACCTTAGTCTGGTGGTCAGGGAGAACTACAAAGGAGGGCCCAGATCACCATCCCCCTTTGGCCCCATTGGGATGGTGAACTGGTTCAGATGGTCCACCCCTCGAGACTTATGGATCCAATAGGATTCCAGAACCCTCTGGGGGATTTACCTGGTTACCTCAACGGCATCCCTGTTGATGCCTTGGTTGTTCTGTGGTATGGCGTTTTGACCCAGGCTGGACCCAGGTGTCCGCTTCATTTGGAGCGGCAGCACGGGCCTCCTTTGTATACAGAGGACCCGAGGCTGCTGAAGTGAGAGGGTAGGTGGTTAGAACATGCAGGTGGCACTTGACTTATGCCAAAGCTGGCTGACTGTGGTATAGACGGTTTCTACAGGACTATGCCATGGCTGTGGCAGCAATGAAGAAAGCTTTCTTCTCTGCTGCCATAGCATATGCAAAGTGCCATCCAGCAGAGCTCTTCTGGATAGTGAATAGCTTATTAAATCCTAGCTCTGTCTGCCTGCAGTTAAAGGCATTGACTGCCTGCTGTGATGAGTTTGCCACCTACTTTGTATAGAAAGTTGCTCGTATTTGGCTCGATTTGGGAGCTGCTACCTTGGGTATAGGGTCAGAGTTTGGGGTTGGGAAGGCCTGGTCTTGTCTGGTTTACATGGATCAGCTTTGAGTAATCTTGCCCACCGATGAGGAGGGTGTGCTTGGACGGGTGCAGCTGATCAGTTGTGAGTTAGATCTATGCCTATCCTGGCTGGTGAAAGCCAGTCGGGAGATACTGGCGGCGTTGCTGGCCAGGATTGTCACAGTGCCTCCCTTCGGGAAGGCAGGGTGTCTGACAGCCTTAAAACTGCAGTCGTCTATCCCCTGCTCAAGAAACCATCCATTGATGTTGACTCCCCTGCCAGCTATTGCCCTGTCTCTAACAGTCCTTTTTTAGGGAAGGTTATTGAATGGGTGCTTGCCTTGCAGGTCTAGGTGTATCTCAGTGCTGGGCATTTTTACGCACACATTAAAGTTCCAGATTTTTCAATTTTCTGGGTTTACAAGTCCACAAGTAAGTTCCGGATTCATTTTTCACACACACACTGCCCTGAGGCAGTTCCTGGATGCATTCTTCACACAAAGATGTTTATGATCTGGGTGAGTGATTTAGACACACAGAAAGTTCAGGATGTAACANTGGATGCATTCTTCACACAAAGACTGCCCTGAGGCAGCCTAAAGTAGCCACAGCTGTAGATGTGATAGGCTGCCATGGCAACCAAGTGACCACAGCTGCCTGGAGCAAAGCAGTTTAGCAGGATAACATTTTACACACAAATGTTCTGGGAGAAGTTCAACGCAGAAGTTCAAAGATAAGGATGTTTATGATCTGGGTGAGTGATTTAAACACACAGAAAGTTCAGGATGTAACAGCAAACATCCAGGAGAAATGTGTGTATAAAAACACCCCTTATTGGATATCTGGACCCATGTCAGTCAGGCTTTCATCCCTTGGTTGACGAGCTCTGCTTGGAAATTGACAGGGGGATATTGATTTTCTTAGATCTGTTGGTGGCCTTTGATATTGTTGATCATAGGGCGGTGTTGACACGGCTGTCAGTTGAAAGACATCACCTCTGTGTGAGGAATGATGGCCCCAGACCCATGATGGTGGGTCCTGGTGCTGGCGTGGCAGCTTGTAGATATTGGCCACAGCCATCCCTGCGAGTAACGTAGGCCCCAGAATCCTGATGGTGGGTCCTGGGGCTGGAGTGGCTGTTTCTTGATGCAGTTGAACAATGGCTGTCTGTGAGTGGAATGACAGGCCCCAGAACCCGTGACACAGACAGCATGGGTGGCATTGGCAGCAGCAACAGACACTGGATTGCCAGGGCACAGAACCCATGGCACAGACAGCAGAGGCAGCATTGGCAGCAGACATTGGATTTCCCAGAGGCAGCATTGGCAGCTGGTGCAGACATTGGATTGCCCGGACACAGGACCTGTGGCATGGACAGCAGAGGCAGCATTGGCAGCAGACATTGGATTTCCCAGAGGCAGCATTGGCAGCTGGTGCAGACATTGGATTGCCCGGGCACAGGACCCATGGCACAGAGAGCAGAGGCAGCATTGGCAGTAGCGTGGGAGGGTAAGGGAGGGGGTGGAGGAGGAGTGGAGTGTTTGAGCAGTGGTTCGGAGGGAGATCAGGGCAGAGATGTAGGGGGGAGCAAGGTTGTGAAGGGCTTTGTAATTGAATACAAGGAGCTTGTGCAGAATACACTCAGGAAGGGGGAGCCAGTGGAGAGAGGAGAGGAGAGGAGAGGAGAGGCTGCAGCGACAGGCTCGGTGGATGATCCTGGCAGCAGAGTTTTGAACAGAGATAAGGGAAGAAAGGTGAGAGCGGGGAAGGCCAGCGAGGAGGAGGTTACAATAGTCGAGGCATGAGATGACTAGGGCATGGATGAGAGTTTGGGCAGAGGAGACAGTCAGAAAAGGGCGGATCTTGGCAATGTTGTGGAGGGAGAAGTGGCAGGATTTGGCAACGGAGTCAATATAGGGTTTGAAGGTATCGATGTTATTGGTATCACTATTCATTTTTAAAAAAGATTTTGGTATTGATCTTGTTTTTGTTTTTGTTATCGTTATTGCACGGAAGCAGAAACCATACCAAAACTGGAAACTGTACTTCGATTAGCTGTGTGTGGCTGACTGGGTGTGGGTGTGTGGTACTGTGGTTGTGTTCTATCTGTGAAGATGGAAGGAAGCAGAACTTTAAAACCAAAAAGGTACTTTAAAACCTTTTTAAAGTGACAGCACCCACATCACCAGCACCATCCTTGCTCCCTGCATCATCTGCCCCCAGAGCAATATCACTCTTTCCAGTGCCAGCTGCTGGTGCTTTAGGAGGGGTGTCCTGCTACTGCTGCATCCCACCTTGACTCCCTCCTCCCGTGCCAGTGCTAGTGGAAGGCTGGGGCCCTGATTTCCACAGATGCCTTTCCAATAACAATCTCTTCCTCCTTTTCCCCTGATAAGACCTGCAGCTTGGGGTTGAAAAATGCTGGCCTCTTAATTTTGGGTGGTGGGCTCCCACCAGGGGCAGAAGTGTCAGCACTGGCAGACTTGCCAACTTGCCCATGACAATGCCCTCTACCAGGGCCACATGCCTCAGACTTGTAAGAAGTTGAACTCCTTCCCTTTCTCATTGTGATACAGAAAAAAACTGCACACAGTACTATAAACAATGTGTAGTTTTATTTATATAATATATACAGAATCTAAGCTAAACCTAACCTATGAATACTACAAAATATTCCTATCCTAGAATCCTAATATATAAAATAAAACAGCCTAGTATCTAAATATCTAATTTGGATATACAACTAATATCTATATAATATGGACAGGGAGAGACAGGACAGGGGAAGGGAAGAGGAAAATTTTGAAGTTTTATCTAATAACAAATCTAGCTATATCTTATCTAATCTGTCTGTCTGTTTGTCTAATCTTAAACTATAGTACCTATATCTATCTCTATATATATGCACAGGGGGAGACAAGCAGGGGAAGGAAAAATAGGGATGGGCGAATGCGGTTCGGAGTTTGGCCCAAACTCGGCCTGTTTGGACGACCGAACCCGAATCCAAACACGAACCGACCAAACTGAACTCAATTCTGAACGCTGAAATGACCAAAGAGTTCGGTCAGTTCGGATCGCGTTCGAGTGACTAAAACGACAAAAACGTGGTGTCACTGGAAGGCCAAATGTGGCAGGGAGGGGTAGTCAGCTGAGGAGCAGACTTCCAGGCATCAGAGGTGGAGAGGCTTGGAGTAGCAGCCAGCCTGCGCAATCACCATCCCTTTTCGCCTCAGACTACTGCCTTCGCAGTCTGTGATTGGCCACAGGCTAGGCTGCACGGAGCCAGTGGGGCTTGCGGTGAGGTGGGCGCAGCAAGAAACAAAACTGATTGCCTCCCACCTTCCCAATACCTTCTGAGCTAGTCACTGTTCCTAAACAGCAGACGTTTCAGAAGGCTCCCTCTCCCAGTAGTTTTTGTTCCTTCCTATTCCTAATCCATTGCCATCCTCCTCCTATTTCACCCATCCAACCCATCTACCTCCACATTCTCATTTATTTAGTTTAGCTTAGATAGATTTAGTTGTTGTTTTTTGTTTTTATCCCTCCCTGTGTTCCCTGTGTTCAATCTTCCTTCCTCCCTCCCCCCTCCATTGAATCCTTTCCCTCTCCCATATATTCCATCCCTGATTCCCTTCCCTTCCCCTGTTTAGAGTAGGATTATTATTCGATTGATTTAGGTTTCATTTCAGTTTTGTACCCCTCCTTGTGGTGTTTGTGATTCCCCCCATCCCATATATATATATATGGGATGGGGGGAATCACAAACACCACAAGGTGCAGGGAGTGTGTGTATATATATATATGTGTGTATATATATATATTATATATATAATATATATATACATACACACACTAGAGAGAAAGAGAGAGAGAGAGAGAGAGAGAGAGAGAGAAGACAGTTGTAGGAGTTAGCTTAGTGATAGAGATAGCGTT
>QEPC01005778.1:1364037-1377856 GCA_003113815.1 Sphenodon punctatus
AAATCCAGGCTGGGTAGGGTGGGTGGGGGGTGTCCCCCCTTCCACCTGCACAGCCTGGGATGGGGGTGGTATTATTTTCCGCCCCATTGATTTCAATTGGGACAGTTCCTCATTGAAATCAATGGAAAAATACCGATACCAGTATACTGGTTCTAATCCTGTAAACCGGTTTTTGGGAAACCGGTATCCGGTAAAACTGGTATCCGTTTTTTTGCCTGAAATCCCACCCCTACTACATATTATATGTGCCTGCCTGCCTGTGTGCGTTCCTGTACCTGCTGCTACCACTGATCGCATGATTGAATGAAGTGTGCCTGATAGGCTTTAGGCTGTCATTCCACTATCCCTGAATCAGTCATTCCCACCCATCCCAGGAGCCATCAATTAGATTCTGGGACCATCATTCCAGTCACTGAGGGCCGCATTCCATTCCACTGCATCCAGAAGCCCAGTGCCCGCACGCCAGCCTGCCCCCCCAACAGGCTACAGCCTACTCCTCCGCACCCACCCGTGGATGCCTGCTGAAGCTGCTTGTAATAAATGCCCCTCTGACCACCAGCTGCCACCACCTGCTGCTTGGATCACTGCCAAGGAGCCTGTTTCTCTCTCTGTCACACCCACCCACACAAACACAAGCCCTGCACTTCCTGGGGGGCTGTCTGCAAGCTGAGACCCTGCTGCTGGCACAACACATTTTTGGGTTAATAATTATGTTACATGGGGTGGCAGGTGCTGCAGGTAGGGATCGACAAGCTGTATGAGATTCTCCCACCTGGCAGCCAGAACTTCAGCACATAGGAATATAAGATTGGACAGGTCAAACGAAGCTCATAACAAGTAATACAACAACTTTTATTAAAACCATTTAAATAATAACAACAACAACAACATTCTGAAACCAAAAGCAAACATTCAAAGCAAACTTATAAAGTAAACTATGAGTCTTTGGGCCTGTCCCCCTGGACTTGGGGAAAGGCAACAGCTGTTGGGGCAAATCACAGGGCTGAGGGCCGGCCACCTAGGACTCTTCAAGCTCATAGCTACGGGAGATAGCAAATGCCACGACCCCTTGCATGTCCCGATGCCACCTGGAGAGCGCCTGGTGGTTCATTTCCAGGCGTTCCACCTCAGCAGAGACGTACTGGTTGTACGCCTCCACCTTCTTCCTCTCCACCTGGACCACCTGGAACTGCTCCACCAGGTGGTTCTCCATGGTGACTGCTGTCACTTGCAGGCTGGCCATGAAGTCCCAGGTGGGCCTCTCCAATTCGGCCCGAAAGCCCTTGGCCTCAGCATTCTCCTGGGGCCTGGGGGTCTCCACATTGAGGCTGGAGGGTGGGGCCAGGGAGGACTAACATGGCATTTTTTGGGGGTTGCCTTCCCCCCCTTCTTATGGCACTGGGACTGAGGATCCATGGCCACACCAGAGTCCTACGCCTGCCGTCTCACTCTCCTGCTATGCCGTTTTTTTATGTGGCCGATGAGCCCCGATGTGGACCCCTCCTTCTGAAGCCTGAATCTTTTCTTGCAGATCTAAAAAGAGCATAAAAAGATAGGAACATAAAAAGTGCCATACTGTGTCAGACCAATGGTCTGTCAAGCCCTGCCTGCATTCTGTTTCCACAAGTGGGTGGACTGGGTGGCCAATCTCTCTCTGCAGGGGACTTCCATTCCTAACAGGTCATGGGGCAATTCATTACCTATTGTTTCCATCCCCATGCCTTACCTTGCATGTGGAGACCTTGTCATAAAACCTCCAGACATTCGACCTTGACTGCCAGATGTCTGGGGGTGTCACTGGTGACCTCGGCCTAGGGGTCCTCCTTGGCCTGGCAGTGGCACCAGTGCTGGGGCCATCATCCGATTCCTCTCTGAAATGGCAACACATTAAGAACACCAAAGCAATATCATGAATTTACGATGATGTCTCTAGTCCTCCCTCCTTGGGGGTGCTAGGGATTGCAACTAGGAAGGCCCTGGCTGGCATGTGCAAATCCTGCCCTCCCTGGGGTGCTAGGGATGGCAATGGAGAGACCCTGGCTGGCACGTGCAAATCCTGCCCTCCCTGGGGTGCTAGGGATGGCAACAGGATATGTGACCCTGGCTGGAAAGACTCTGCCCTTATTTGGGGATGTGTAGGGAATGGGATGGCAACTGGAGAGTGGAGACCCTTGCTAGCCTGGGACATGTTTGGGTGGGGGTGCTGCTCATGCCAGAGCCCCCCATGCTACAATACCTTCTCTCTCTGTGGCAGACATCTGCTGCTACCTGCTGATGCCCACTGTTTGTGCCTGACTGATGCCCACCACCCACGCACCCACCTGCATGCCAGTGAGATCACTCTAACGGATAGAGCCTTTCTTGTCCTCAAAGTATAATAAAAGTTTACAAAGCTGGCAGCACCTCCTGAGCCCGCTGCTTGCTCCTCATCCGAGGAGCCAGGCACCACCACCGGAGATCTAGGGGCAGCGACCTCTTCCTCCTCCTCTTCCTCCTCGAGTGGCAAGTTGGTCCCCAGTTGGCAAATCATCACTGCAGCCTTCTTTTTAAAAAAAAAATCAATCACGCAGCTAAAACACAGTCACCCACAACACATACCAACACTCACCAACCAGCCAAACAACACAGCCAAACCCAACCCAAACAGCCAAAACACACAAAACGAACAGCCACCCAGTCAAACACACACTCTCTCGACACACAGCTGCGCATGCACTCAAATTTCCAGTTTCCGGCACGATCACGGTTTCACGTGCTCTTGCGATACTTTTTCCGAATGCCAGAACTGAACCGAACTGAACTGAACGGCTGAACCTGAACTCGGTGAATGACCCGAATGCCCAAACTGAACGCACGAACTGAACGCAACCGAACTAAATGGCCGAACCTGAACTGCGATCTGTTCGCCCATCCCTACTGATACAGTGGGCGTTCTGCAAAAGGGGGCCAGGGAGATGGTGGTGTCCTGTGCAGAGCAGCCCCGTAGGGCAGATGGCAAGTGTAGTCCTCTTGGGAGGATTCTAAGAGTGAGCCTCAACTCATGGAGGGAAATCCTATGGGGGAGCAGGGAGGGAGGGAGCATACACAAAGGGGGCATTAATGGGAGAGAGTAGGGGCAGAGCTGTAAATAGCTTACACAGTGGAAGCCATGCACAGGGGGAACACTTTACTGGGAGCAGCTTTATTGGAGATACAGAATATGGAACCCAGTACAGGGGGAGGTCTTCAAAGTGGGCAGCATTGTGCAAGAAAGGGAGTCCTGTCCAAGGGGCGGGGGGTAAAGTGTGGGAGTCTTGTAGAAACAGAGAGCTGCACAATAATGGCCATAATTGTGCTGAGGAGAGCCCTTGACAGAGGAGATCTGAGTGAGGGACCTTTGTACAAGGGGAGAGCTGCAGGATGGGCAGCATTATGCCAGGTGGAGCGTCCAGTACATGGGCACAGCAGACTCAGGGAGCACTGTACAAGGAGTGAACTGGCCAGAGGGTCCTGTACAGGGGGAGGTCCTTATAGAAAGAAGAATGGCCAGTGTTGCACAAGGAAAAGAGCTCTGACAGTGGGGAGCTCTGTAGAGTGGAAGAGTCATGTAGATGTCATCAGTTAGAAAGATCATAGAGAGCAGTTTTCGGAAGTTTGCAATGCTTAAACCGAACCAAAGTTGTATTCTTAGTAAGGCAGGGAGTTACCAGTAAAAATCCAGCTTCTCCTTGCTTGTTATTTGAAGGAAGTAAGAACCTTCTAAACTGAAGGGAGAAGCTCTTCCACCTTAGCCTCCTCTAAACCCTGCTCCCACAGTGGTTATGTTGCCTAATATTCTACTGTGGTAGCAGGACAAATTTTCTCCATTGCATTGTATTTAACAAAAAGTTTGGATATTCCATAATCAAAAACCCTCCATTTTACAGGAAGAGTTAAGGCTCTTGCAAATTCAATAATGCACTAAAAACCATGGAAATTGCAAGTTAAGACTCCCACCTTAACTTCTGTGCTATGTTAGCAGTAAAGACATTGCAGTCTCACATATTGTGTTCACTTACAACTTAGGCTCCATGCACACAAACTTTGTCTTCATCTTTCAGCCCAAATCCTCTTCCTCTTTGCAGGTTGGGGGCAACACTGAAGCTGGGAACACAGGGCCGGACTTAAGAATTTAGCACCCCTAGGCCCTTCTCAGGCTGCTGTCCCCACGCCCTGTCCCTAAGCCCTGCCTCCAAACCAAGCCCTGCCCTCATGCTGCATGTTCATGGGTGGGGGAGCCCCATATAAACGATGTGGCACGATGCGACTGTGGTGAGTAGGGGTCCGGGTACGCACTTGCCTAACATGCATCCCCACTCACTCCTCACTCATCCTCATGCACGGAGCAACTGGGAAAAACGGCGGTTGCTCCGTGGGTGCTGATGAGTGGGGGTGAGTGGGGATGCATGTGTGGTCATGTGCACGCCCCGCCCATGCATCGGCATGCCCATGGACCCCCCACCCAGCGGAGACATGTAAAAATGGTCTGTGAGGAGTCACTCGAAGAAGAACAGAAGGTTGCTGCCTTGTAAACAAAGTTCTTCGAAATGGCTCCCAACATTCTCAGAACACCTACCCTTCCAGCCCCACATGGGATTTTCTTCTATTCCTAAACTGCCTAACTGAGTCAGACCAATGGTCCATCTTAGCCCAGTATTGTCACAACCTGATACGGCAGCAGGGGTTTCAAATTCAGGTCCAAATCCAGCTCTTCCAGGGTCTCCGGCAGAGGCCATCCCGGTGTGCTGCCGGAGACCCCTCCAAGCCCCCAGAAGAGGCCTCCCCCAGGCATACTTCCAGAGATCCTGAAGTGGAGATACTGGGAACTGAACCTGGGACCTTATTCATGCAAGGCACATGCTCTTACCACTTGAACTATGCCCCACCCCCTTAAGAGTAGGCCTCAACTCCGGGTGGTGTGGGGGCTGGTCAGTCTGGCCTCCCTCAACCAGGGGATTGAGTCATCTTCTGCCCGCTGTGACCTTTTTGCAGATTATTTTGTGGATAAAATCACTCGTATTCACCAAGACCTCGATGCCACACTTAATGCAGTGGAGGAGGAAGACCCAGCGTGTCCGATTTTATGGGATCACTTTCATTCAGTGATGCCCGCTGACTTGGTGGGGGTGCTCGGGACTGTTTGAGCCACCTCTTGTGAACTAGATCCGTACCCATCCTGGCTGGTTAAGAGGTGCCGGGAGATACTGGTGCTGGTGCTGGTCAGGGTGGTCAATGCCTCCCTGTGGTAGGACAGAGTTCAGAGCTGTCCCAAGGAGGCGGTGGTGCATCTTCTGCACAAGAAACCATCACTTGACACTGACTCCCCTGCCAGTTATCGGCCTGTCTCTAACCTTCCCTTTTTAGGGCAGGTTATTGAACGGGTAGTGGCTCAACAGCTCCAGGGGCAACTTGACCGCGTCAGTTATCTTTATCCTTCACAGTCTGGCTTCCTTCCAGGGTATGGCACTGAGACAGCACTTGTGGCCTTGGTAGATAATCTTTGCCAAGGAAAGGACCAGGGTCGATGAACCCTATTGGTCCTTTTAGATCTGTTGGTAGCATTTGATATCGTTGACAATGAGGTATTGGTGATGCACCTGCGGGACAGTGTGGGGGTGGGCAGGATCGTTTTTGAATGGTTTCGCTCATTCCTGACCTGAAGAACTCAACAGGTGGTACTCGGTGATTATTTTTCATCTTACTGAGACCTCCCATGTGGGGTTCCACAGGTTTCGGTTTTGACCCCTCTCCTGTTCAATGTGTATATGCAGCCGCTCGACAAAGTGATCAGAGAGTTCAGGGTGAGGTGTCATCAGTACGTGGATGACACCCAACTGTATCTCTCATTTTCAACTGACCCAGGCCCGGCTGTCTCAGTGCTTACCCGGTGTTTGGCAGCTGTGGGGTACTGGATGAGGGCTAACTGACTGAGACTGAATTCTGACAAGACGGAGGTGATGCTAGTGGGTAGGTCAGTGGAGTTGACAACTCCATCGATCGATGGAGTTTTCCCTCTGCTGATGTCCCAGGTGCGGAACCTGGGGGTGCTCCTCAATACGCAGCTCCACCTGGATCTCCAGGTGGAGGCTGTGGCGAGGAGTGCCTTCCACCAGTTACATCTGGTGCGGTGGCTTCGGCCACTGGTTTTGGTTCCAGACCTGGCCATGAACGTCCATGCTTTTACTACCTCTTGATTAGACTATTGCAATGCGTTATACGTGGGGCTACCTATGGTGACGGCTCAGAAGCTGCAGCTGGTGCAGAATGCAACAACCCAGCTCCTGGTGGAGTTGGGCTGCTGGAAGCACATTACACCAGTGCTCTGATCTCTTCACTGGCTGCCAATAGTCTTCCGGGCCCGATTCAAAGTGTTGGTTTTAGCCTATAAAGCCCTACACAGTCTGGGCCCTGCTTATCTGCAAGACTGCCTCACTCCCCGGATCCTGGATCGGCCCCTGTGGTCATCTGGGGGTGCACTGCTGGATGTCCCCTGGGTTTCCCAGGGGGCTACACAGAGCAGGGCATTCTCAGTGGCAGTGCCGCACATATGGAATTGCCTCCCGGTGGGGGCACGTCTGGGCCCGGAACTTCCAGCCTGTCAGCCGCTGAGGCCGCTCCCCGGTGCGATGGCTGCTCCCTAAAGCTAGAAGCCCCGCCCCCACCAGCACTAACCATGCGGAGGCATCTCCACAGCTGACCAGGTCTCCTGCGCGCACTGACATGGCGCCGACAGCGGGACCGCCCCACGACGCAGCCAGGCTCCGCCCCCCATTGCGCCAATCTGCACACCTCCAGGAGCGTGCAGAGGGTGGGGCTTCCCCTTCAAAATCCGGCCTCACAGCAAGTTCTGGGCCGGTGAACAGAGCTTGCGTCTGGATGAACTAGCCCCCCCCCACCTGAAAGCTAAGTGAAAGTACTGGTGTGATATTCCTCCTGTGTTTGACCCCCTTGTCTGCCTCCATATTCCCTTGCCTTCCCCCCTCCTGGTCTGACGTGATTCAAAGTGACTCCCTGTATTGTCTTGTGTTTGCCTGAACTCCTGCTTCCTGTGGTTCCTAGAGTGCGTGAGTGGGTAGTGTGAAGGGGCCTGCGGGCCTGGCATTTCTTCCCCCTCCCTGGGCCCTTGTCTCTCCCCTACCCCGCTCCAGTGTGCAAGCCCTTATACTCCTGCCCCCTCTACCCCAGGTCCTTACCTCAATCCCCCTGCACCAACCCCCACAGTTTCTCCCATTCCCCTGTGGTGTGCAAGAACCCTGCCTAACCAAAAGCTCTGTGCCCTATGATGATAGGGGCCTAAGTTCCAGGTGCGAAAGCCCAAGGAATGGCCCAAATACTATCCTGATGGGCCTCCGGGACCCCCATCGAGTACAACAGAGCTCTCCAAGAGTGTGTGGTGTGCCTGGGCAACCCTTGTTCCCCCTTCCTTTCCCCTCCCAGTGACACAGCCTTCCATAAGAACTGATTAAGAGAGATTAAACAGGCTACTAAAACTGGGAATGTAATAATAATGTGTGACTTCAACTACCCCTATATTGACTGGATGAATGTCTCCTCAGGGCGGGATGTGGAGGCAAAATTTCTGGATGCCATAAATGACTGCATTTTAGAGCAATTAGTTCTGGAACCAATGAGGGGAGGAGCTACTTTAGATCTTGTCCTAAGTGGCACACAGGAACTAGTGCAAGGAGTAACTGTGGCCGAGCCACTAGGCAATAGCTATCATAACATAATCAAACTTGACATAGTTGCTGGAGGGAGAAAGTTAATTAAAAGTACAGCACTGTCTTTTAACTTTAAAAAGGGAGACTATGCCAAAAAATGAGGAAGCTAGTTAGAAAGAAACTAAAAAGCATAGTTGAAAGGACTACATGTTTGCAAGAGGCATGGAGGCTGTTGAAAAGCACCATCTTGGAAGCCCAGATTACATGCATCCCACAAGTTTAAAAAGGTGGCTAAATGGAGATGCAAAGGAGGCTATTAGAGCCAAAAAGGCATCCTTTAAGAAATGGAAAGCTAGCCCCAATGACGAAAATACAAAGGAGCATAAACACTGGCAACGTAACTGTAAGGTGCTAATAAGGCAGGCCAAAAAAGAGTTTGAAAGGAGACTTGCTAAAAAGGCAAAAACAAATAACAAAACCTTTTTCAAGTATATCAGAGGCAAGAAGCCTGCTAGGGAGTCAATTGGGCCATTAGATGACCAGGGAGTAAAAGGGGCACTCAGGAAGGACAAGGACATTGCAGAGAAGCTAAACGAGTTCTTTGCTTTGGTCTTCACTGTGGAGGATGTTGGGGAGATACCCACGCCAGAACCCTACTTTGTAGGTGATGAATTGGATGAACTGTCACAAATCAACGTGACCCTGGAAGAGGTTCTAGAGCAAATTGACACGAACAAATCATCAGGGCCAGATGGTATTCACCCCAGAGTTCTGAAGGAACTCAAATGTGAAATTGCAAACCGATTAGTAGTAATTTGTAACCTAACGTTGGCATCTGGCACTGTACCTGAGGACTGGAGGGTGGCAAATGTAACCTCAATATTTAAAAAGGATTCCAGAGGTGATCCTGGAAACTACAGACCAGTAAGCTTGACGTCTGTGCCGGGCAAAATGGTGGAAACAATCATTAAGAACAGAATCACTGGGCATATTGATAAACATGGCTTAATGGCAAAGAGTCATTAATCTCTTGGAATTCTTTGAGGCATAAACGAGTATGTGGACAGGGGAGACCCAGCAGGTATAGTGTACCTGGATTTCCAGAAAGCTTTTGATAAGATCCCACATAAATGACTCTTGAGAAAATTAAAAAGTCATGGGATAGGAGGTAGTGTTTTGCTATGGATTGGTAACTGGTTAAAGGATAGGAAGCAAAGAGTGGGACTAAATGGCCAGTTTTCACAATGGAGGGATGTAAAAAGTGGTGTGCCTCAAGGATCTGTACTGGGACCAGTTCTTTTCAATGTATTCATTAATGATCTGGAAAAGGGTGTTAAGAGTGAGGTGATCAAATTTGCAGATGACACCAAGTTATTCAGAGTAGTCAGAACACGAGCAGACTGTGAGGAGCTGCAGCAAGATCTTACAAGACTGGGTGCCTGGGCATCTAAATGGCAGATGAGATTTAATGTGGACAAGTGCAAAGTGATGCACATTGGGAAAAATAATCCAAATTATGAGTACACAATGCTGGGTACTAAGCTAGGAGTTACCACTCAGGAAAAGGATCTGGGAGTGATTGTGGATAATACACTGAAATCCTCAGCCCAGTGTGCCGCAGCGGTCAAAAAAGCAAATAGAATGTTAGGAATTATTCGCAAGGGAATAGAGAATAAAACTGAGGATGTCATAATGCCTCTATACAAATCAATGGTGCGACCGCACCTTGAATATTGTGTGCAGTTCTGGTCGCCCCATCTCAAAAAAGACATAGCGGAACTAGAAAAGGTACAGAGAAGGGCAACAAAAATGATCCAGGGTATGGAACAGCACCCGTATGAGGAGAGGCTTGATAGGTTGGGGCTCTTCAGCTTGGAAAAGAGACGGCTGAGAGGAGATATGATAGAGGTCTATAAAATCATGAGTGGTGTGGAACTTGTAAACAGGGAACGGTTATTTACCCTCTCAACTAGTACTAAAACTAGGGGACACTCCATGAAACTCACAGGTGGCAGAGTAAAAACAGACAAAAGAAAGTATTTTTTCACTCAGCGTACAATTAGGTTGTGGAATTTACTGCCAGGGGAGGTGGTCAAGGCCAGCAGTATAGCTGAGTTTAAAAGAGGTTTGGACAAGTTTCTGGAAGATAGTTCCATTAGCAGCTATTAGCCAGATAGGATTGGGGAACAAAACCCTTTACTGTCAGGAGCCTGGGGATGACCCACAGGAAATGGATAGCATGGTGACCTGTTGGGTGCTTCTCCCAGGCCCCTTTGACTAGCTACTGTCGGAGGCAGGATGCTGGGCTTGATGGACCATTGGTCTGACCCAGTATGGCACTTCTTATGTTCTTATGTTCTTAACTGTAAAACCTGGCTGTTCCGTCAGACATTTGGTGAGGGAGAGGGGTAGGATTGGATGGGCTTGAGGAGGGGGCGTTTTTGTTTTGGTTAGGATCAACAATATTTTTATAGTGTTTAGAACTGTTTTATATATTTTTAATATATTATTGTTAGCCGCTCTGAGCCGCCTGAGGTGGGGAGAGCGGGATACAAACTCTGTGAAATAAATAAATAAATAAATTTTCACTCTGTCCTTTCAGATGGGGAGAATATGACAGCTGACTAATGACTCACAACTGTCCCTCTTAATCCACTAGACTCCACTGCCCTCCCAGAGCACAGTGAAGCTGGGTAGAGTCGTATAGAAACGTTTAATTAAAACTAAGTTTGGTATGCATTGAAATTAATAAAATGGAATGGCCATTGGAAGGAATGGAGGTAACAGCAATGCCAATTTCTAAATAAATACTATTGTCATTCCAACATCCAATTAAATGATTGTGAAATTATACAAGACAGTTGCATCTTTGAGTGTATATAAGGAAGGCAAGAGGGTGTGAAATGATGAGGAAGGCACCATATACAGTAAGTGGAATGGTTGGAATTTATTTATTTATTTATTTATTTTAAAAACTTATTATCCTGCCCATCCTGCCACAGGCAGCTCTGGACGGTTCACAATTAAAACAAACTAAAACAACCTCAAAGCTAAAAACAACACATAATAAGGAGGATTAAAACATTGGAGGCATAAAAGAAATAAAAACACATCCTCGCCCTCATCTAATCCCCCACAGCCACCAAACATCGGGTAAGCACCGAGACTGCCGGGTCTGGGTCAGATGAAAAAGAGAGGTAGAGCTGGGTGTCATCAACGTACTGATGACACCGCACCCCATACCATCTCATGACCTTGCCAAGCAGCTACATATACACATTGAACAAGAGAGGGGAAGAATAGTACCTTGTAGAACTCCACATCCGAGGTCCCGGGGAGAAGATGAGCAATCACCGATCACCACCCGCTGGGTACTCCCAGCCAGGAAAGAGCGGAACCATTCAAGAACAGTTTCACCCACCCCGGCATAGTCCCGTAGGTGAGTCACCAACATCTCATGATAAACGATATCAAACACAGCTAACAGATCTAATAGAATTAATAGGGTCGAATGACCCTGATACAGTTCTCTGCAAAGGTCGTTAACTAAAGCCACTAATGCATTCTCAGTTCCATAACCCGAACAAAAGTCGGACTGCGAGGGATCAAGAAAGTCGATGAGGTTCAGATGCTCCTGCAGCTGCTGAGCCACAACCCACTCAATAACCTTCCCTATAAAGGGAAGCTTGCGTCAATGTCAAGTGATGGTTTTTTGAGCAGGGCCCGCACCACTGCCTCTTGAAGTAATCTGGCACCCTGCCCTCCCGCAGGGAGGCATTGACAACACCCGCCAGCAATGGCCCCAATGTCTCCTGGCTGGCCTTGACCAGCCAGAATGGGCATGGGTCTAGTTCACAAAATGTGGCTCTAACAGTCCCCAGAACATCCACCGCAGCGGCGGGCATCACCCACCGAAAGAGATCCCATAAAACTGGACAAGACGGAACGTCCATAACCTCTGGTTTTCCTTCTCATGGAATGACAGGGAAAAATACAAAGAGTGTACAGGATCAAGTAAGTGTGTGGAATGACAGGAGGAATTAGAAATAGTTAATAATAATAATAACAAGGTTCTGAGTGAAATAACTGATTCAGAAGACTGATGGGATACCAGGGGGACCATTCCTATCATTTTACCCACTTGCCATAGCTGACTCCCTATCCTTTGACTTCAGATAGCCTTCCTGCCTGTTATTCCATTTCCTCATCTGTTTTTTTTCTTCATTGCATACACACACACCTCTGTTCAATATGACACATACAGACAAACATTGTATTTCCTAGGACTTTTGAGTTCTCTGTGAGGGGAGTGTGGGGTACAGAGTTAGAGGGGCAACTTGGACCCAGGACTCCTGGGTTGTCTGTTACAAGGTTGAGAGCAGTGGAGAGGAGAACAGACTTGGAACCAGGAATATTGAGTTGCATGTGAAGGGAGGGCAGCCTACTGGATTAGAGTAGGGTGGAGAGGCTAGAAACCAAGAGTCCCGAGTTCTCTTTTACAGGACTGGGACCAAGTAGATTAGAGGAGGAGTTGGGGTGGGAGCCAGAACTCCTAAGTTATCTCTTTCTTAAAGAGGAAACAGAGGGAGTGAGGGTCCAACTCATGCCTTCCTGTCCCCAGCTTCAGTATTGCCACCAGCCTGCAAAGAGGAAGAGGCTTGGGGCTGAAAGACGAAGGCAAAGTGTGAGTGCATCATGGCATGGAAGTTAAAGCAGGAGCCTTAACTTGCGATTTTCATGCTTTTAGAGAATGATTAAATTTGCAAGAGCCTTAACTCTTCTTTTAGACTGGAGGTTTTTTTATTATGGAATTGTCTTAGGAGCAGCTACTGAGTTAATGGTTTATATCTTGAATGTAGCAGGCCGAGTTTCTTCTTGTAAATTCTTTTAATTTAAATCAGGTTTTGGGCATAGAGTGGTTCCACTTGTACTTGGCAGGGAGGTTTCAGCAGGTGATGATGGGTAATTGGCAGTTGTCCTTTTACCCCCTCTCCTTTTGGGTCCCATAGAGTTCCATCTTGTCTACCCTCTTGTTCAATGTGTATCTAAGGTCGCTGGGCAAGATCATGCATAGATTTGGGGTGCACTGCCATCAATATGCAGATGACATGCAAATGTATTTATCTTTTTCATCCAGTTTCGATAACATTCCAGGCACAATTCAATAATGTGCTTAATTTGACCAATAAAGCCCCAAGTGGCCAATGCCATATGTATTTATTATTATTATTATTATTATTATTATTATAAACATTTATATAGTGCAAGTCATGTACTTGGTGCTGTACAGAAACATAGAAATAGATGCAGTCCCTGCCTGTGGCTTACAATCTAAAAGACAAGGAGGGAGAGACAGGGAGAGGGGACAGTGGGAGAGACAGGGGAGAAGACAAACAACATTCAAGCGGATGCGAAGTTTCAGGTGCATGTGTTTGGCTTTGTTACAATCAGGTTGGTTGCAGCAGTCTGCAGAGGAGGACCGACAGTAAGTATATGGGGAACGACTAGCAGGCATTGGGAAAGGCGGCGAGGAAAAAGTGGGTCTTGAGGAGGGATTTGAAGGAGCGGAGGGAGGGGACAAGGCGGATGTGGGTAAGGAGGGAGTTCCAGGCATGAGGGGCAGTGAGGGAGAAGGGTTGAAGGGGGTTAGGTGAGCAGAAGAAATGAGGGAGAGTGAGGGAGGGGACAGCGGAAGAGCGGAGAGCACGTGCAGGAGTGCGTAAGGAGATTAGGTCCAAGAGGTAAGGGGGAGCTTGGTTGTGGAGTGTTTTGAAAGTGAAAACCAGGAGTTTAAACAGGATATGTTCAGGAATGGGGAGTCAGTGGAGAGAGAAGAGGAGAGGCTGCACATGGTCGAAGCGACGGGCAGAGTTAATGACCTTGGCAGCGGAGTTTTGGATTGCGATAAGGGGGGAGAGGTGTGACCAAGGGAGATCAGCAAGGAGGAGGTTGCAGTAATTGAGACGAGAGATAACCATGACATGAACAAGGGTTTTGGCCAAGGAGGTAGAGAGAAAGGGACGGATCTGAGCAATGTTACGGAGGACAAAACGGCAGGATTTACCACAGAGTCAATGTAAGGTTTAAAAGAGAGGTGCATATCAAAGATGAAGCACTGCCAAGCACTGCCAATTCAAAAC
>QEPC01005778.1:1380218-1394517 GCA_003113815.1 Sphenodon punctatus
CCTTCGACCCTTCTCCCTCGCTGCCCCTCATGCCTGGAACTCCCTCCCTGCCCACATCCGCCTTGCCTCCTCCCTCCGCTCCTTCAAATCCCTCCTCAAAACCCACCTTTTCCTTGCTGCCTTTCCCAATGCCTGCTAGTCTTTCCCCTTACTCTTACTGTCGGCCCTCCTCTGCTGACTGCTGCCACCAACCTCTCTGTAAACCAAGCCAAGCATACACACCTGAGACTTCGCATCTGCTTGAATGTTTGTTTGTCTTCTCCCCTGTCTCTCCCACTGTCCCCTGTCCCTGTCTCCCCCCCCCTTTTTGTCTTTTAGATTGTAAGCCACAGGCAGGGACCAAGTCTAATTCTATGTTCTGTACAGCACCAGGCCACACGACTGGTGCTATATAAATGTTTATAATAATAATAATATGCCCAAGCTACGGGCTTGGAGAACAGGATGGATGGTGACTCCATCGATGCAGATGGGCAAGTTAAAGGGAGAGGAAGGGGAGGGAGGAAAAATGAGGAGTTTGGTCTTGGCCATGTTGAGCTAAAGGACCATGTTGAGCTAAAGGACCACCTTCCTCCTTATGTCCATTTGTTGTCTCTAAGATGAAAGCAGTGCACACACTTGCAAGTTCTATCATTCGTCTAGTTGGGTGGGTTTTAGGGGTGAAGGTCAGTTTTTAAGGGATTTGTATTGTATTTTTTGGTCTGTTTTAATTGCTGTAAGCCACCCTGAGACTTTAGGGAAGGGCAGGGTACATATTTAAATAAGTAAATAAATAAATAAATAAATTATATCTTGGGCACATAGAGAGGTATTCTCGGTGGCTACTCCACAGCTTTGGAATTCCCTTCACTTGGAAGTTTACCTAGTTTGAGCATCTCCCAGAGGTAATGTAAGACCTATTTATTCGGCTAGGTATTTAATGGGCAGGGGTAGATCTGGGGGTGGAGGGGCATATCATGATTAGAGTCATCGGTTTTATTGTGTATTTTATTTATCCAAATGGGCGTGGGGAGAACTGAAGAGAAGAGGAAGGCTTAGCACAGCATTTCAGCATTCAATTGGGTGATGACTCCTGCTTGCCACTAGAATGCTGAAGATGTCTTCTGCGCCTGCCCCTCCCTCATGCTTTCCCCCCTTCCATTCCTGATAATTGTCTGTTGGGACTCAGGAGCTCCCCACAGAGAGTGCTGATGGTCCTGGGTTCTGTCCCCAGAGCTGCCAGCCTAGACAAGATAAGACATCTGGGACAGCATAACTTCCTCCTCCCTCCCTCCCCACACCCCCATCAGCACAGGTTATTTTGTTTCTTAATATTCTTGTGTTTCTTGGCAAGAATCCAACTGATTCTCATCTTGTTCTCATTTGCAAGAACGATATGAGAATTGTGATTCTTGTTGAGAAACACAAGAAACCGAGAATCAATTTTCAGCCCTAGGTTTAAGTGAGTCGGGAGATTTCTCCTACTCCAAGAAGGTCATCTTTATAGGAGGTTGTAATTTCCTCTGTCTCCCTTCCCCAGAAGCTATCTTCTTGCTTTTGTGTTCCTCCTAGAGTTTCTGCTTCATGGACACTTCATTATTTGTTCTCCTCCAGCTGGCAGTTTCCTGCAAGTTCCAATATAGAGGGATAAGATGAAGAGAAGAGATATTTAACTACCACTTCCACTGCTCATGGGAACAGAATTGAAGAGAGCGAGTTACTTCAGACGAATAACAACACAGAGGAGTAACTACCCTGGTAGTGAGAACAAGCCCTTGCATACAAATTTCTGTAGTGGGTTATGGACCCCAGATCTTATTTAGTCCATTGTTTTTGGTCTCTGTAATGGGTCAGAGGGTGGTCCTTTTAAGAAGCACTTAATGGTACCCTAGCCCCACCCCCAGGGACTATAAATGCTCAGGCTTGGGGAAGCCTTGACAGTTCCTGACTGTGGTAGGACACAGATCTCAGTCAGAGCAAGCAAGCACTTGGAGGTCTGCAGGACTTCCCCAAGGTTTCTAACATGGCTGGCAGACTGAGAACCAGGTAAGGTTGTAATGTTTTGAGTATTAGTGTTTGAATAAGGTTTCTTTTGTTGGGAATAAGGAAGCCAGACTAGATAAGACAGACCAAGGTCTCTACATTTTCTTTGTTTGCTGCTTCTTCTGGCTGCCATGATACTGGAGTCACGAGTGTAGTGCTGACTGCTTACAGCATCCAAAAGAGTTATGAATTTGAGTTGAGCCTACCTTTTAAGGACAATATCAGACCTTTCCTTTTAGACTAGATTTAAGTACACTGGAGTTATGAATTTGAGTTGAGCCTGCCTTTTAAGGACAATATCAGACCTTTCCTTTTAGACTAGATTTAAGTACACTGGAGGTGCATTCCTTAAAATACCAATGGTGGCTTTTTTTGTTTACTTCTGACTCTATATGTTGTCCCAAGATAATATTTTATAAAATGAATTGCAGTCAGGCAGAGGGTTCTCAGGCACAAATGTTTAATTTAATTGTAGCAAACTACTCAGCCCTTGGTCCCTAGAGGTTCCTTTATGCTACCTTCCAGTGTCAGACTTAAAGTGGCAATGTTTTTTTCTTTTAAATGCAGCTAGCTCAGCTCATTAACTTGTATTGTTGTTTTTTGTTTTGTTTTTTTAAAACCCCAAACAAAACAAAAACAAGTTTGTTCTATTTTAGAGGAAAATGTAGAATGCTGGGGAAATATCAGAGGTGATGCACCCTCTGTTTTTTTCTCTTATCCCTTGGAATGGCAATAGATAGCCATACTGATGAATTTTAAGGAATGCAGGGTGATTGCTCTTTCTCAGCTAAGGCAGAACAAGAATCCCCGTCTTTGTCAACTTGTCTTCAGAAAATCCTACAACAAATTGAAATGTGGAGTAGTTCAAGCATATTAGACTATTCAAACATATCCTCCACATTCTAAGAAGTACCATACTGGGTACGACCAATTGTCCAACTGCAGATGCTTTAGGGAAGTGCACAACAGGTCTTGATGGGATCCATTTCCAGCTGTTCATTCCCAGTCCTCTGCAGCAAGAGATCCCCTGACTAACTTGGTGAGTAGCTATTTATTGATTAGGGCTGAGTAGTTGAGTAGGGCTGAGCTAGGACGAGTAGCTATTTATTGACTAAGTCTTTGGAATTATTTGGAAATTGCTGAATTTTGGGGCACCCTGGCACGGAATTTTAGGTAGCATATCTCTCATCAGATCACACAGCACCCAGCCTGCCCAGAGCAGGGCACTCTCTAGTTGCTACATGAGTCATGGGGTAAGGCAAATTTTGAATCGATTGGCTGGCCAAGCCAATGGTTAGTTTGATTAGTACAAGGCTGAAGCCAATAGAAAGAGAAGTGCCAAAAAACAAAACTGGCACACACCTCCCAGAGCCATCCCATTCTCTGGTGAATTTGGCTGTGTGCTGCTACACTGCTAGCTATGAGTAATCAGCTGGGCTGGGCTGGGGGGTGGCTCCTGGCATAGAATGGCATGGTCTGGCCTGCCTGTGCATAGGCCCAGTGATGGGGTATTGCATGCCATGCTTTAAAAAAAATAATAATAATTGGGTTCCACTGGGGGCACATTGCTTGCTGGCTACTGCTGCTTGGTTGGCTTGGCAGTCAGACAGCAGCACCATGAGCCACCCAGAGGACTCTCTATGCCTGGCTTCAGGAGTTAAGTTCCCTCCATTCCAGGGTGCCCTGGGTGTGTGTGTGTGAAGAATCAACGTGGTGTCTGCTGGACTGGCTGACTTTTGGTGTGCAGGATTGCAGTTGTTTGCAGTCTGCGTGGTTGATTCAAGTTGTCTTCTTTTACCAAGGGTCCTCTGGCTGCCTCCAGGCAGGGGCAGCATGCTAAGTTGACTTAAAAACAATAATAATTGGGTGCTGTCAGGACAGATGGGGTACTTTGTTTGCTCAGTTTGGCAGTCAGACAGCAGCACCATGAGCTGCCCACAGGGCACTCTCTGTGCCTGGTGCCAGGAGTTAAGTTCCCTCCATGCCAGGGTGCCCCAGGGGAGGGTGGGGGAGTATGAAGAACCAATGTGGTGTCTGCTGGCCTGGCAGTAGACAGTAGTACTTAGCTGGATGCATTTCTCTGCTGTATGCTGCTTCTGAGTGGGTGCCCAGTTACAGAGGAAAGAGGAATTTTAAGTAGCATATCTCTCATCAGATCACACAGTGCCCTGTCCTGTTCAGAGCAGGGTACTCTCTAGCTGATGCATGTGGCATATCAAATAAGATCACATATGTTGCACGGCTGCGCCAGAGTGGCTAATGCATTGCAGATGATGGACCTCTAGCCTGGGTTGGGGGGAAGCCAGGGGGACCCAGTTGGGACTGGCTTTGGTTTTCCCTCCGTTAATGATGATGCCATGAAGTGTTTTTGGAGACTGTACAGGACAGAGAGAAATAAGCTCCCACAAGCATGATAAGGTACCAGTCCATGAGGGGAGTCTCTTTTTAAAAAAATAAATAAATTAATTAATCTACCCAACTATAACAAACACCTAACCTACATCTAATTCTATCCAACTACTGCTACCTTAACTAAAGTAATACTAAGAACTATCTACATAACCTAACCTAACCTAACCCAAAGTCAGAGGAGACAGCATCTGAGGGCAAAGACTGGAGAGGAATCCTCATTGATTTGTCTGGACAATTCGGAGAAGGTGGGGGAGGCACTGACATCCACAACAAGAGAAGCAGAAAACCCCTCACCAGGGTCCCCGGCAGAAGCAGGCATGGGATAGGGGAGAATCCTGGGTGGCATTGCTGGTATTGGTGGGAGGTCTGATGGTGGAGGCACCTGCATTCCAGCAGTGTGAGTGGCATCCAGCCACCAGACCACAACCCCACCTTGGCATAGTCCATCAGGGCCTGGTGGAATATGACATTGGCCTGACATATCTGCCTTATGTAGGCGCAGTAGGCCGTGTTCTCCGCCTGATGACGTCCCAGGTCACGATGCTGCTCCGCTAAGGAGCCATGCACCTGGGACAGTTGATCCAGAGCTGCATGCCCAGACTCCATGGCACAAGTCAGGCCATGCATCTCTGGGGGCAGGGGCAACTCCTCAGCCTGTGCAGGGCCAGTCTCCTCCACCTCTGTTGATGAGGAGGAGGACAAGGACCTCCTTCGCCTGCAGGGCTGGCCTTAGAATATGCGGGGCCCAGGGTGGGGTACAAAGGCGGGGCCATATTCTTCCACCGGTGGCAAAGCCACCGGCAGCCGGTGGGCCTAGGGATACTCCCTGGCTCAGGGGGCACTTCCCAGCTTGGTCTGGGGGAGGCACATTATCCAAGCCTGGACTCGGGCATGGGTGGAAGGGCACTCCCCTCCACCCATCCCCAGGCCCAGTCATCTGATCACTTACCGGATCTTCTGCTGCTGCTGGCCTGGGCCTAGGCCCTGCACTGGGCTCGGAGCCTCAGGTGAGGCGGGCACCACAGCTTCATATTAAATCTTCCAACGTGCTGCCTGCCACCACCAGAAGTTCCGCTGGCTGACCCCCCACACCTCCTCTGCTGCCTGACTGTCTCGGCCAGGGGAAATGAGGGAGAGGCAGGGGCACCCGCCTCTCCCACATTTCCCCTGGCTGAGAGACTTACAGAAAGAGGGAGGGCACCCAGGGAGTGAGGGAGAGGAGAGGCCTTGCATCTTCTTCATATCGCTGGCCCCCTCCGCTGCCTGGCTGTTTCGGCCAGGGTTAATGAAGGAGAGACAGAGGCTCCGCCTCTCCCATATTTCCCCTGGCTGAGACTGACAGGCAGTGGAGGGGGGGGCACGGAGTGTGAGAGAGGTGGGGCCTCTGCCTCTCCCTCACTCCTGCTGGTCCCCTCGGCTGCCTGTCAGTCGGAGTTGGCCTGGGCCCCGCACACAGGGTCCCCATCTCCCAGCCACTGTCAGGCTGGGAGCTGGGCACCCCGAGTGTGCCCCCCACACAAGCGGGCCCAGGGATGGCCACCCCGAGCCGCCCCACAGTAGGGCTGGACCTGTTTGCCTGGCAGGCACAGCTTGCCCTCCTCGCTGACCCTGCTGCCTACTACCTGCCCTCTTTCTCCCCTTTCCAGAACTATCCCATGGGACCTGGAAAGGTGGCCACAGAGGGCAGAGGTGCTGCTCTGTCTCCCATGCCACACCTCCCCGTTGCAGTGGGAGCACAGAGATAAAGTGTGGGCCATTCCCTGGGGCTGGGAGAAGTGGTCCCACACTGCAGACCTCAGTGCCTGCTGGCGCCGACTGACAGGCACAGGTCCTGCCTCTGCTATCTCCACCACCTCAACCTCTGCCTCTGACTCCTCCACTGCCCTGGCCTCCTTCTCTGACACGCTGCCTAGTCTAACCTAACCCTGACAATATATAATAAAATATAGATACCCTACTCCTGTATCCTAAACTATAAATATCCTATTCTTAAACTAGAACTATATATAATGATATCCTATAACTTAACTATATGCCCTAATAACAACAAATCCTATCCTAATTCCTATCTAATTTATAAACCTAAGTACTACTATAGTATGTATCTGCCTATATACATACACCCCCCATTCCCTCCCAATTCCCATCCTATGTATTCCCCCTGCAAGTGTGTGTGTGTGTACTATATATATTTGATTTCCTATTTTTTAACAGTTCATCCTCAGCTCCTTCACTCCTTCCCTCTCCCTCCCATACCACAAAGAACCTGCTGCATTGCAGCCCCTCTTATACTGTATGGGGGGAGGGGGAGAGAGGAAGGGCTGCAGAGTATTGTTGTGCACCCTGATTGGCTAGGCAATTAAGGAGGAAGGAGAGGGAGGATGGGGGTGGATGTGTTGTTGTACACATTGGGTGTTTTTACACACACATTTCTCCTGGATGTTTGCTGTTATATCCTGAACTTTCTGTGTGTCTAAATCGCTCACCCAGATCTTAAACATCCAGATCTTTGAACTTCTGCATAGAACTTCTCCCAGAACTTTTGTGTGTAAAATGTTCTCCTGCTAAACTGCTTTGCTCCAAGCAGCTGTGGTCACTTGGTTTCCATGGCAGACTGTCACATCTACAGCTGTGGCTACTTTAGGCTGCTTCAGGGCAGTGCTTGTGTGAAAAATGCATCCAGGAAATGCCTCAGGGCAGTGTGTGTGGAAAATGAATCTGGAACTTACTTGTGGACTTGTAAACCGAGAAGATTGAAAAAACCAGAACATCACGTATGTGTAAAAATGCCCATTGTGCACAACTTGGTTAGCTAGGTAATTACGGTTGCAGCTGCTGCAAATGGCAATAGCTGCTAAGGTGCCAAGGTGTCACTAAAGTTTTCCAATGTTCTGTGCTTTGGTCTCCAAAGTCCGAAGCTTTGGCAAGAACACTGAATTGCCTTGGAGTACTTGGACCAACTATTTGGAACATCAAAAATCGGTCTGAATACCCGGAAGTACTATTCGATTCAGCCCTATTATTGACCTGTCCTCTAGAAACCTAACTCCATCAATTTTTGAACAACAATTGTAAGAGGTCCTCTGTATTCACTGTAATAAAAAATCGGGTGAATGAGGCCCAACAGAAATTAAAGTTTCAAAGAATCAGGATAGGGAAGAGAACCAGATATGACCACAGTTTAGTTGATTTGTTAGCTATAAAATTCCTGTATATAAGAACGTAAGTAGTGCCATACTGGGTCAGACCAATGGACTATAGAACCCCACACCTGTCTCAGACAGTGACCCAACAGGTCACAATGCGGTGATACGTTCCCTGTTTTTCACTCCCAGCTTCTGACAGTAAGAGGATACATTCCCAAAACCTATTCGGTCAATAGCTGCTAATAGACATATCCTCCAGAAACTTGTCCAACCTTTTCTTAAACCCAGGTATAATGCTGGTCTTGACCACATCTTCTGGCAACTTAATTGTGTATTTGTAAGAATATAAAAGGGGTTCAACAGACTTTCTGCACCTTGGGTGAAGCAGATCCCTGTCCAAGAGGGGTTCAGCTGCTTTTACTGCACCCTGGTGAAGCAGGTCCCTGGCAGGGGTCCCTATCCAGGAGGGGTTTCAGCTGCTTTTTACTGCACCTGGTGAAGCAGGTCCCTGAAAAGGGTTTCAGCTGCTTTTACTGCACCTGGGTGAAGCAGGTCCCAAAAAGGGGGTTTCAGCTGCTTTTACTGCACCTGGTGAAGCAGGTCCCTGAAAAGGGTTTCAGCTGCTTTTACTGCACCTGGGTGAAGCAGGTCCCTGTCCAGGAAGGGGTGGTGGTGTTATCTGCTTCCCGCACCCTGGTGAAGTTGGGCCCCTTTCAATTCCAGGGATCAAGTGGAAATACTACTGTTTGAGAGGGTGGGGAATTACTCCGCTTCTATTTCTAGTAATGAGTCTTTTGTTCAATCAAATAGGCATTTATTCAATAATATCAGGACAATTAGCATACCAATTATCAAAGCGACACTTGCATCTAACATTCTGCTCTCACCTAATCTGACTACTTAAAATACATACAGAAGCACATATTCTTACGTGATCAGAGGTCAATGGCCTGGTTCCAGAAAGAAGGCAGTCAGGGGGCCCAAATGATGCTGAGAGAGAGAAAGCCTAGCTGCTAGGCACGTGGCAGGACTTCCTAGGGAGAAGTCCCAGAGTGGGCGGATCACCGAGCTCGTTGGCGCTCTGATAAGAGCTAGCGACTGAGGACCGTGAAGGCAGAGAACTGATCCAGAGTCTGGCCTTATATACAAGTTTCCCTTATCCATGTTAAGGGGCTGTCCGCCTCTTACTTCAGAATGTTTTCTGCTTAGTCAGTGGGGGCCTGCCCTGATGATAGGGTCTGATCCACCCCTCCCTGGGGGTTCTGACTCTTTGCCCCTGGGTTTGTCCACATCCTTCTAAGAGGCATCTGGTTATCAGATAAGGCCATTTCTGTTTGCTCTTACAGTTTGACTCTGGTATCAGGCCCTGACCTTCCTTTGTCTCTCGATGTTCCTGTGGCTTATAGATCATCCAGTTGTTTTGGGAACACTAAGTTTTCTGCTTACCCTTCAGCATCATCTGTTTCCTCTGACCAATTATATTACCATCTTTCCTAACACTTTCTGCCCTTTAAAATCAATAAGTGAATATATGTACCAAGCAATGTCTTATTTAAGTTCTAGCATTCTACATAATCCTAAGTAACAGCTATAATGGCCTACACAGAAGTTACATCCAAAATGTTACATACTTATACATCCAGTGTATATTTTTGGTTACATTTCAAGAAGAGTGAGTTACAGTAACATTCAATGTCTGTTCTGGCATATTTGTATCAGAAGAAGCACTTCTTATTCAGTCACATTGTAGCAGGGGAATGAGCATCTTATTTCAGCCCACTCCATATCATAACACATTGAGGGGGAAATTACTTTCTTTTATTTGTTTTAAATCTGCTACTTGTTAGTTTCATGAGGTGTCCTCTAGTTCTAGTACTATTTGAATGGGTAAATAACTGTTTCTAATTTACTTGTTCCATACCACACATGATTTTATAAACTATCATATCTCCTCTCAGTTGCCTCTTCTACAAGTTGAAGAGGTTGTGGCTGTGGTGGGGAGTGCGTTTCAGCAGCTACATCTTGTCCGGTGGCTTCGGACGTATCTCTCAGATGCCGACCTCGCCACTGTCATCCATGCCTTCATCACCTTGAGGCTGGATTACTGAAACATGCTCTATGTGGGGCTGCCTGAGAAACTGGTCTGGAGGCTGCAGCTGGTGCAGAATGTTATTATTATTATTATTATTATTATTATTATTATTATTATTATTATTATTATTATTATTATTATTATTTTATTATAAACATTTGTATAGTGCCAGTCATGAGCATGTTGCTGTACAGAAACATACAATAGACACGGTCCCTGCCTGTGGCTTACAATCTAAAAGACAAGGAGGGGGAGTTAGGAAGGGGGGACAGTGGGAGAGGCAGGGTAGAAGACAAACAAACATTCAAGTGGATGCAAAATCTCGGGTGCGCGTGCTTGGCTTGGTTACAATCAGGATGGTTGCAGAAGTCTGCAGAGGAGGGCAGACAGTAAGTATATGGGGAACGACTAGCAGGCATTGGGAAAGGCGGTGAGGAAAAGGTGGGTCTTGAGGAGGGATTTGAAGGAGCGGAGGGAGGGGGCAAGGCAGATGTGGTCAGGGAGGGAGTTCCAGGCATGGGGGGCAGCAAGGGAGAAGGGTCGAAGGTGGTTAGGTGAGCAGGAGAAATGAGGGAGAGTGAGGGAGGGGACAGTGGAAGAGCGAAGAGCGCGTACAGTCCAAGAGGTAAGGGGGAGCTTGGTTGTGCAGTGTTTTGAACATGAAAACCAGGAGTTTAAACAGGATACATTCAGGAATGGGGAGCCAATGGAGAGAGAAGAGGAGAGGCTGCACAAGGTCGAAGTGATGGGCGGAGTGAATGACCTTAGCAGTGGAGTTTTGAATTGCGATAAGGGGGGAGAGGTGAGAGCGAGGGTGGCCCGCGAGGAGGAGGTTGCAGTAATTGAGGCAAGAGATAACCATGGCATGAACAACCGAGGAGGTAGAGAGAAATTTTGGCCAAGGAGGTAGAGAGAAAGAGGCGGATTTGAGCAATGTTATGAATGACGAATCGGCAGGATTTGGCAACAGAGTCAATAAAGGTTTAAAAGAGACGTGCATATCAAAGATGAAGCCCAAGCTGCGGGCTTGGAGAACAGGATGGATGGTGACTCGAACGATGCAGATGGGCAGGTTAGAGGGAGAGGAAGGGGAGGGAGGAAAAATTAGGAGTTTGGTCTTGACCATGTTGAGCTTGAGTTGACGTCGGGACATCCAGGCAGAGATGTTGGAGAGGCAGTTGACAAGGCGTGAGTGAACAGAGGAGGAGAGAGAGGGGGTAGAAAGACAGAGTTGGGTGTCATCAGCATAGAGATGATATTGGAACCCATGCGATGTAATGATTTTTCAAAGGGACAGGGTGCAAATAGAGAAAAGGAGAGGGCCAAGGACAGGGCCTTGGGGGACCCCAACCAAGAGGGGGAGGGAGGAGGAGTTTGACTCGGGGAGTGAGACTTTAAAGGAGCAGTCAGAGAGGTAGGGGAGAACCAGTCAAGGACGGAGCCACAGAAGCCCAGAGAGTAACGCGAGTCCAATAGGAGCGAGTGGTCGACAGTGTCAAAGGCAGCAGAGAGGTCAAGGAGGACAAGAATGGAGTAGTGGCGCTTAGATTTTGCAACAAGTAGATCATTGGTGATCTTGGCCAGGGCAGTTTCAGTAGAGTGGAGTGGGCGGAAGCCAGATTGGAGAGGGTCCAGGGAGGAGTTGGCAGAGAGGAGGTCCAGGCAGCGGGAGTAGATGACACGTTCCAGAAGCTTTGAGGCAAAGGGACGGAGGGAGACTGGCCGGTAACTAGAGGGGTCGGATGGGTCCGGGGTGGGCTTTTTAAGGATGGGGGAGACAGTGGCATGCTTAAAGGCAGAGGGGAGGGAGACTGTGAAAAGGGAGAGATTGATGACGTGTAGAAGTGGGGGGGCCACAGTGGGAGTAATAGAGGTCAGGAGATGGGAGGGGATGGGGTTGAGGGGGCAGGTGGAGGGGTTAGATGAAGAGAGCAGAGCGGAGATTTCCTCGAGAGAGGCAGGAGGGAAGGATGTGAGGAGAGAGGGGAGAGGGGGACGTACGGGAGCAGGAGGAGGAGGCGGGTGGGAGGCAATGTCCTGACGGATCTTGTCAATCTTTGAGGTGAAGAATGATGCAAGATCCTGAGCAGCAAGGAAAGAGGGTGGAGGAGGGCTGGGGGTTTTAAGGAGGGATTCAAAAGTAGAGACGAGGCGGCAAGGGTCGCGAGAGAAAGATTTGATCCTGGAGACATAATAGCATTGTCTAGCTAGGGAGATAGCCAAGGAGAGGGAGGAGAGGGAGAATTTGTAGTGGAGGAAGTCAGGGAGGGAGCAGGATTTTCACCAGAGGCATTCGGCAGCCCGGGTGCAGGAGCGGAGGTAGCGGATGTTAGGGGTGAGCCAAGGGCGGGGGTTTGAGGGCCGGATGGGGCGGAAAGAGAGGGGGGCAAGAGAGTCAAGAGTTGAGGAGAGGGAGGTGAGAGCGCAGATGGAAGAGTCAGGGGAGGAGGAGGAGAAAACGGAGGGGAGGAAGGGGGATAAAGAGGAGGCAAATTCCATAGGGGTGAAGGCCTGCATATTGCGGAAGGGGCGTGGAGAGGTGGAGGAGGAAGGGGGTTGGTGGGAGAGGTTGAAAGAGGTGAGGAAGTGATCAGAATTAGGGCAAGGATCAAAGGAAAGGTCAGCAAGGGAGCAATTTCGTGAAAAGATGAGGTCGAGGGAATGGCCGTCATTATAGTCGGATATCAAAGGAGGAGGTCAGGGAGAGAAAGTGGGAGATAGAGGGCATGGAAGGCGTGTCGACGTGAATGTTGAAGTCACCAAGAATGAGAGTGGGGATGTCATCAGAGAGGAAGAAGGTGAGCCAGGATTCAAATTCTGGGAGAAAAGAGGAGCGGGAACCAGGGGGGCGGTAGATGACAGCAACACGAAGGTGTAGATGGGTGAGTATAAATGCAGAGAATGGGCCTTGAAGGAAAGGAAGGAGAGGGAGGGAGGAAGGGAAAGGGTTTGGAATTGACAGGGCTTGGCAAGGAGGAAACCCACGCCACCCCCCTGGCCCTCAGGGCGGGGTCGGCGAGAGAACAAAAGGCCAACCGAGCATAGAGTCCCTGGGGTCACAGAGTTGGAGGGTGAGATCCAGGTTTCAGACACGGCCAGTCTCCTTATGGGGGCGGGTCGCAGGGAGCACATGACACCGGTGCGCTGGGCTCTGCACTGGTTGCACTGGGCCAGGTTCAAGGTGCTGGTTTTAACCTTTAAAGCCCTTCACGGCCTGGGCCCTACTTACCTGCGGGACAGCTTCACACCTGATGTGCCCGTGCGACCCTTGAAATCATCCATGGGAACCTTGAAATCGTCCATGGGAGCCTTTTTGGAGGTTCCCCAGGTGAGGTGGATGGCCACTGATGTTAAGTCTTTCTCGGTGACCGCTCCTGTGCTGTGGAATTCACTCCCGGAGGAGGCTCGGTTGACTCCCACTCTCCTGCTATTTCGACGTTTATGTAAGACTGGCTGTTTTGCCGGCTTTTGGGGGAGTGGGGAGAGTCTTTCCCGTCCTGCATTATTGTGTTTTTAACTGTGTTAAACTGTTTTATTGTTTTATTGATTGTTGCTGTTCGCCTCCCCGGGCTGCCCTGTGGGCGGGAGGGGCAGGATACAAATTTTTAATAAATAAAATAAGAGTCATAGCCTATGTAGCCTCTCTTCATAGGGGAGCCGTTCAATACCCTTTATAATTTTTGTTGCCCTTCTTTGTATCTTTTCTGTTTCTACTTTATCTTTTTTGAGATGGAGTGACCAGAACTGCACACAATACTCAAGGAATGGTCACACTTTAGATTTATACAGAGGTATTATGATATTTTCAATTTTATTCTCTATCCCCTTACGAATAATTCCTAGCATTCTGTTTCCTTTTTTGACTGCTGCTGGACACACTGAGCTGAGGATTTCAATGTATTGTCCACAATGAACGAAGGGGTTTGGGATTGCGGCCAATGTTATAAGCACACAGGCTTAATTAAAGGAATGTTAATTTGTGCATTAAGATTAAAATACTATGTAAGATTATGCCAAGAGTGCAATAAAATGAAATATATTTATTTCTGATGTTTATATATATATATATATACGCAATCCTAACTTACTTGGTTAGGTCTAAGACAATCTTACCCTATGCAGTTGTATGCTTGAAGTTCAGTTCATTCAAAGACCTCCCTTCTCAGCTCTTTGATGTCGAGAGCTGGGCAGTCTTCTTACTTGTAGTTTCAGGTCAGAGTCAAGGTAGTTTGAAGGAAGCTGTCTTTGTCAGTCGATGTGTCTCTTTAATACCCTTCTTTATGTTTCCAGAGTTTTCCTAGATGTGGTGTCTTGAGGCATGTCTGCAGTGTCTTTGGTCTTCACACCCCCTACTAAGTTGGTAATCAGTTTTGTGGATTCGACCTGTCCATCTCAGACACAGTGACTGTCTCCTTTTGGGCTCACAGTCTCTTTTTGAATTTTACTTTTGTTACAAACTCAGTGTATTTCCATTTCACATCTCTTTTCATACAGAGGGTGTTTTTAAATGAGATGGCCTCAAGCAAGGACCACCTGTCCCTGCGTGTGGCCTGTCTCATCTAAATTTTGTGTGTGTGTGGAGGGGATGATGTGTGATCCTGTACCCACTCATCTCCGACCCCCCCCC
>QEPC01005778.1:1419252-1444692 GCA_003113815.1 Sphenodon punctatus
CTGAGTATCATCAGCATATTGGTGACATCACACCCTGAACCCTCTCACAATATCCCCCAGGGGCTGCATATACACATTAAACAATAGTGGAGACAGAATGGAACCCTGTGGAACACCACAAGTCAAGGCCTGGGGGCTAGATCCTTCACCCCCCAGCACCACCCGCTGACTTCTACCCGAGAGGAATGAGCGGAACCATCCAAGAACAGTCCCGTCCAGAACCCCCAAGTCTCGCAGTCGTTTCAACAGCAGTCCATGGTATCAAACGCGGCCGAGAGATCTAGCAAGATCAAAAAGGTAGAACATCCTGCATCCATCTCCCAGCGGAGATCATCCACCAAGGCCACCAATGCTGTCTCAGTACCATAGCCGGGGCAGAACCCGATTGAAAAAGGTCAAGGAAACCGATGCTGTCCAAATGCGCCTGGAGCTGCAGTGCCACTGCCCGTTCAATAACCTTCCCTAAAAAGGGAAGATTAGAGATGGGGCAGTAGCTGGTGAGTGCGTCCATATCCAAAGATGGCTTCTTCAGCAGGAGGCGCACCACAGCCTCCTTGAGACTGGGTGACAACCTCCCCTGCTGAAGGGACGCGTTCACTATCCTCGTCAGCACCATCCCCAAAGTCTCCCTGGAGGCTTTCACCAACCAGCACGGGCACAGATCTAATTCACAACTTGTGACTCTAACAGACCCCAGGACATTCACCACATTGGCTGATGTCACTTCCTGAAACGCATCCCAGAAAGCTCGACCAGACGGGGCCTCCATAACCTCATGTCCCTCGCTTACTGCTTCCAATCCAGTGTCAAAGTTACTCTGGATCTGAGTGATCTTGTCTGTGAAGTAGGTGACAAACTCCTCACAGCGGGTCTGGGACAAGTCCCCGTCCAGGTGGAGGGAGGCAGGACTGACCAGTCCACGCACCATCTGGAACAGCTCCACTGGCCGCAACTTTGCAGACGCTATGAGGGCAGCAAAGAATTCCTTCTTTGCCATCCTCACAGCCTCAAAATAGGACCACAAGTGGGTTCTATGGAGAAGTTGATCAGATTCAGAGCAAGTCAGATGCCAGAATCGGTCTAGTCTCCTACCTACCTGTTTCATACACCACAGCCCCTCAGTAAACCAAGGGGACCTGCGGTGACGAGACAGAGGTAGTAGACGTCTCGGAGCCACCCTGTCAAAGGCTTCCCCCAGCAAGATGTTCCAATGCTGTACCAGCTCATCGACCGAGTGACCATCAGGTTCCAGGGTTATCTCCCTCAGAGCCTCCTGGAACCACTGCAGTTCCATCAGCCTCTGAGGGTGGACCATTCTAACTGGTCCATCCCCCTTCTGGAGGGGGTGCGCTGAGAGACTGGCCTGTAGGAGATAATGGTCTGGGCCATTATCTCCTACAGGCCAGCTGTAGGAGATGATAAGGGCCCAGGGAAGGCCACAAAAGGGAAACCTCACTCTGGGGGTAGGTCTAGGGCTGGTGGGGCCATGGGGAGAGCTGAGGATAGGGTTGGAAGGGCTCCCTCACAACAGATGTTTTATGGGTCCATGGGAGGAACTGATGGCACTGATGCACTCGGTTGTCACTAGCCTGGGAGATGTTTCCACACAGTAGGGAGTCTTGGGCAGTCTGCTCCCTTGGGGCAGGGGGCATTTCGACCTTGGGCATTTCCTGCTCAACCTTTGGGTGGGGTTTCTGAAATAAGGGGGCAGGTTTGCCTCAAGTTGGAACAAGTCAGGTCACAGCTTCTGCGGCTGGTGGGTTTCAGCCTCCTGGGCTGGCTCAGTCTCTTTAAGTGTGGTGGCTCTGGGGAGGGCATCACAGCAGGTAGTGGTAGCAGACATCCATGGGCCAGGGCAGGGGCAGACCGGTGGCCTTGTGGCTCAAACTGAGATTCCCTCAGGTGGAACAGGAAATGCGGACATAGATTTGGGATTTGGTCTGCAGGTTGGTCCTGCTTATGTTGACTCTGGGTTTGGACAGGCTGGCAGGCAAGCAGGCATGGGGCAGAGGGCGCACTGGGAAGTTCTTTACCTTTGACTTCTCAGAAGGGGAGGTGGGTGTCTGTTCTCAGTCTAGTGGAACTGGGGCAGAAGGTGCATCTGGAAGTAGGGATGTGCGAACACCGGGGGGTTCTGTGTTCAGCCCATTCGGGGATCGCCCCCCCTCCCCGAAACCATTCAGGTTTGGGCTGTTGGGCTTGAACCTGTTTGGTTTCACTGTACCCATTCAGAGGGGGTAGGGAGGGAACCCAGTTTTCCCTCCCCCCTCGAGGCTACGCAGGAGGAAGGGGCACCATGGCTCACCTCCCTCCCCACCCCCCGCCCAGCCTGGTAATTATTTTTTTTAAAAAACAAACAAACAAAAAAACCCCACCTGGAACTGTTTAGAAAGCAACAGCTGGCATCCTCTTAATTAATCCAGAATGGAACTGGTTTTTGTCCCTGGGAATCGGAACTTTGAGGGGCTTCTGTACGATACCCCCGGCTAGAGAGGTTGCCGGGCAATCTTTTGAGCGATGTTTCCAGCTGGTCTGCCCAGGGGTTTTCCCCTCCCCTTCGTTTTTGTGGGTAGTGTTGGGGGGTGGGCATTTAGGAGCTTCCCTAGTGACCTGTATGTATAGGCCAAGTTGGCAGATTAGGAATGAGTGCTCCCCCAGTTCTATCTTATGATCGCTCCTATCTGCTGATAGTGTTCCACAGGGGACAAGTGTGACATCACAATCCCCGGGAAGGGCAAGTCACCCTATTACCTCCTTATGGGACCTGTATGTCTAGGTTTACTGTTTCCTTGCCCCGCCACAGGATTGCTTTATTTGCTGTCTAGTGCCGCGCAGGGGCCAAGTATGCCACCACAAACCCCGAGAAGGGTAAGGTATTATATAAGTGCTGTGCAGGGGTCAAGTGTCCCACCACAAGCCCGAGAAGGGCAAGGTATTTTTTAGTTCTCTCAGTGAATTGTTTGTATAGATCATCGAGGTTGCTTATTCAAATGACCATCTTAACTGTGCATGTGTTGACATGGGTTAAGTGTGTCGCTATAAGCCCTAGGAAGGGCAAGACTCTTTATTGCCCCGCTGGGATCTGTAGGTATAGGCTAGTATGGACTAAGCTTCCCCTTGCCCCCCGAATGCTATGTGCTGTGGCCGAGGCACTGCTGCAGGACATAAGTGGAATGACACAGCCCTGGGGAGGGCAAGGCATTTGAGACTGTGAAGGTAAACAACAATTACGATGGAATTACAATCCTGTGACTCATATGATTTTATGCTGTTATTTTATTTTATTTCTGCTTTTTTCTTTGTTGTATTTAAATTTTTATTGTTGCTATGGCCTATGGCTAAACAAATAAACCATTACATTAAAAAAAACCCACCCCAGGGATCAACCTACCTGGTGGTGCCAGGGCTCTGGCCCTGGGTCTGGCAGCAGGAGCGGCGGCGGGTCCGGCAGCACTCTGGAGCACTTCAGGCCTCTTTTAGGCCTTCCGGGAACTGAAGGAAGGCTTCTGGCCCCTCTACTGGAAGGGAGGGGCTGAACCCAGGTCCAGAGCCCCGGCACCACCAGGTAGGTTGATCCCTGGGGTGGGTTTAATAATAAAATAAAATAAAATAAAAATGTTTACAAGGCTCAGGGGGGGGGGAGTGATCCACGACGCCCCTTCCACCCATGCAGCCTAGAGAGGGGAGGGAAAACCGGGTTCCCCCCGACCCCCACCTGAACGGGTTCGGAACCCAAACTTTGTTCGGCCGGTTCGGGCGGGGGGCAGTTTGGGGTTTGGGGTGTTTGCAAATGGCCCGAACATCCAGAGTTCGGGCTGAACACTGAACCCCCAAACTCTGTTTGCACATCTCTATCTGGAAGTTCTCTACCCTTGGCTTTGCAGCAGGGGGTAGTGGGGGTGCATTCTCAACCTAGTGGTTCAGCAGCGGAGGGTGTAGCTGGAAGTTCTCTACCATTGAATTCACAGCAGGGGGTGGTGGTGGTTCATTCTCAACCCAGTGGTACTGTGTCTCCTTTTGTGGTTCTTTTTCATAACATCCATTCTTTTTCAGTTTCTTCTCAGACGTTAGGCTCTGCCAGTCAAGGTATTTTATCCCAGGTAGGGGAGGGGTCGCAACAGCTCCCTGTGCCCACAGGTACCACTGCTTTGAGTGTATCATCCTCCTATCCATCCTGTCAGGCTGGGCTGAGCCAATGACTGGCTTCCAGTGCCTTGGCTCCCTAGCAACTCCTTGTGCCCACAGGGAGTTCGGTTTTTGTTCCTTGCACTTCAGAAGCTGGTAAGGTGTGAGGGATAGGGTTATATTGGGAGGCTCAAATCTTGGGAGGAGCGGGGAACCCACTTCAAGCATGGGGTCAAGTGACTGGGTGGTCAGGGCCAACTAGAGAATAGGAATAGGGGAGTTAGCACTGTGACAGTAGCAGTACAACAAGTAACTACTGGAGTAGGTTCACGGCAGAACATGGGGGGGAGGGCTCAAGTCAGGTAAGGCAGCCTTATGCAGGTGTTTCTAAGCCCTTGGGGTCTCACCTTTTGCCTACAACCAAAGAAAAGATTTTAAGAGGTCAATACAGCGATACATTTTTGTTCCTGAATAGGGAAACAGTTAAGGAGGCAGGGGAAAAGGAGGACAAAGACGAGAAGGAAAAAGGGTGTTGGAAGCCAAAGGTGGTCTGCAATTGGGACAAGTGGCTGGTGGCTTATACAATTTTTATGGGGATAGTGGTAGATGCTTGTCCATGACGTGCATCTTCCCTGATAAAATACCAGGCGATCATTCAGAGAGGGAAGGATGTTTATGGAGGGGAGGCCTGGTTAATTTATGATGAGGAGTTTAGGACCAGAATGGCTGAGGATCCCTACCTCAATTTTCAATTTGAGGGTGCCTTTTATTTCAACAAAGCAATGCCCATGGGGTATTCCATCTCCTGCTCTATTTTTGAGCGTTTTAGCTCTTTATTGGAGTGGGCAGTAAAGCAACATGCAGGGTCATAGTTTGTAATGAAATATCTCATTGATTACCTGTTCATCGGGAGAGCTGGCACGAATGAGTGTAGAAAGTTGTTGAGGGATTTTCAAGAGGTGACTGGTCGCTTAGGGGTACCTTTAGTGGAGGAAAAGACAGAGGGTCCAGTGCAGCAGCTGACATACCTTGGAACTGAAATTGACACTGTGGCGGTGGTTTGTAGGCTCCCTGAGGATAAGCTGATTAGGTTCAAGGGGTTGTTAAATAACATTTGGTTTTAAAAGGAGGTTAACCTGCAGGAGCTGCAGTCAGTAATTGGTCATTTAAATTTTGCATGTACAGGTGTAGCTCCAGGGAGGGTATTCTGTTCCCGACTTATGAGCGCTACTGTGGGACTGATGAAACCTCATCACCATGTGATGGTTTCAGCGGGGATGATGAGTGACCTGGAAGTTTGGAAGGAATTCCTACGGACTTTCAACAGGGTGTCTGTTTGGCAGTTGAGACTTCTGCTTGAGGTGGACGTTTAGATCAATTCAGACGCTGCTGGGGGTATTGGTTTTGGGTTATATTTCAGAGGGAGATGGTGTGCTGAGTGCTGGCCAGAAGAATGGAGAAGAAATGGCCATCTAAAAAATATTACCTTCCTGGAGCTTTTCTCGATATTGGTAGCTGTTCACATCTAAGCAAGAGAGTTTAGGAATATGAGAGTGTGGTTCTGGTATGACAACATGGTGGTTGTGCAGGTGGTTAATGCATAGTCTTCAAAGTCTCAGTATGTCATGGTCCTTGTAAGATAATTTGTAATGCATTGTCTAGTTCATAATGTTAGTTTTCAGGCTAGGCATGTATCAGTAGCGGATAATGGTATTGATGCTCTTCCCTGTTTTCAGGTCAAGAGGTTTCGTACGTTGGCCCCTGGAGCCAGCAAGGAGCCAGAGTGGATGCCTGTGGAGCTTTGGAATCTTGGTTGTTGAGTAGTTTAGAGGGGGGTAAAAGGGACTGTTGCTCCCCCGATGTTTTGGACTTATACAAGGATGTTTGAGGATTTTGGGGTTTTTGTTTTAGTTCATGTTGGGTCATTCATGTGGCCAATACCCAAGAACTCAGTTCTCAAGTACATGGTTGTTCTGACGGAGAGGGGGTTGCAGCCATCTATGATAGCTGATATGTTGTTAGGGATCACATTTTGTTGCTGGATTCCCTGATCCATGTGGTGTTTTCCCCCCCAGGAAGGCCTTAGAGGGTTGATCCAGGCAATCGGGGAGTAGACAGGATGATAGGAAGCCTATCACATTATCTATTTTGAGGGGACTGTTATTTGTATTGCCGTTTGTTACTAGGGTTGGTTTTGAATATAGGTTATTTAAGGTGGCATTTTTGCTAGTATTTTGGGGGGCCATGAGAGTGAGTGAGTTGGTACCTAAGTCAAGGATGGATTATTCCAGGAGAGCATTAGAGTTTGGGGATTTGGTGGTGGGCAACTCAACATTAACATTTGTTATTTGTATGTCCAAGATGGATCAGTATGGTAAGGGGGAGCAAGTGGCCCTGCAGTTATCCGAGAACCCTGAGGTGTGTCCGGTGTTAGCAACCCAAAGGTATTTGGGACTGAGGCCTTTTGAGGGGGGACCACTGTTGGTTCATGGCGATGGGTCCTGGCTTATCCAATTCCAGTTTTGTGCAAATGTTTAACCAATATTGGGTTGGATAAGCTGGAGTTTGGTTCGCATACATTTAGAATAGGGACAACCACAGTGGCTGCGGAGGCTGGTTTGGGGCAAGATGCCATACAGGCAATTGGGAGATGGAAGTCTGGGGTGTAGAGGAGTTATGTTAGGTTGGGGCAAGTGTCTCAATCTTAATTGTGTTCCCTTTGTTTTATTTAGGAACATTGGCTGAAAGACAGGCTTTCATCTATGGGTTTCATCTATGGCCATAGCTTAATTCGCTGGGCACATAAGAGGGCAGTGGCCACTTCGAGAGGTTTGCAGCTGGGGATTGGACACTTTGCCCAAATACAATGGTTTGGCAGATCTGGGATGTAATGGACTCAGCTGATGCCTGTCTTTTTGAAGAGGGGGGCGCGCCTGATGTAGTTGTAGTTCATTGGGGTGTGTGTGTAATGATTTAACGTATAGGAAGCGCATCGGATTGGTAATCGGCATAAAAGGTGATTTTAAAGTCCATTTTGGAGTTATGTCCTGGGGCAATTATATTGTGATCTAGTATTATTGAGAGAAGGGTGTAGAGGGATGCTTGGCATCCATTCAGGGTGGAAAGGATGCAGAAGAAAGTTAACATTAACAAAGAAATTGGGAAGTGGGTTTCTGAGAATGGGGGCGGTATAGTGGAACACTCAAGAATATCGAGCAGGAACCCTGAACTATTTTGGGATGACGGGGTCCACTTGTCAGATGCTGGGAATGATCTGTTCTGGGATGATATTCAAACAGGGCTGTGGTCTTTGATTGGCATTCCTTCAGAAATGGGGTTGAGGTAACCAAGCAAGGCTGTTTCCTCTTGTGGCGGTATCCTGATCAGCTATTCAGTGGTGAGGGCTTTGGTAAACCTGGGTGGAAGGGAAGGCATGTATTTGATGGCAGTGAAGGGGTTAGCAATGACTCAGTACTGGTCTGGCTGGGTCCCTTGCTGCCTTGACACTGTGACAAGTAGGGTGTGGGGCTCACAGGACTGCCCGGCTGTTGGGCTGGAACCCCCTTCATGATTGTGCCCCTTCCAGTCACATGGCCCTGAGGGGTGAGTGACAAGCCCCCCCCCTCCTTCCTCCACCCTTTGTGAGAGGCTAGTTGGTAACCCTGCCAGCAGAATATCCAGAAAGGATGTAGGAGCTAACTGACATGGGCAGGCATGCTGCAGCGAGCACTGTTCCTGGGGTTGGACTCACTAACAAAGGAGTGCTCAACTTGATTCATGCCTAGGATGGTAAAATTAGGTTTGGACCCAACCCTGTGCCGCATGTAGCCCTGCCCCCAATTTGTATGACCCCACTCCCAATTTTCAGTGACAGAAACAGCAGCGAGGGGCTGCTCCACCTGGCAGTGAGGAGTTGGGGTGGAGAACTGGGTGGCAGAAGCAGCAGCGAGGGGCTCAGGTGGAGACATCGGTGGCAGCAGGAGGCTGGAACCAGGGAGGAGGATGGAGGGATCCGGCCAGCACCAATAGGCTTGCTGCCCAGAGGAAGGAGGGTTTCATGGCAGTGCAGGGACTGGAGGAAAGGTGATTGCCAGAGCAGGAGGAGGCATGGCAGGCCGCAGGAAAGGTCTTTGTGGTCAGGGGGAGTCGGGCCGCAGGAAAGGGCCTTGTGGGCCGCACGCAGCCCTTGGGCTGTATTTTGTGCAGCCCTGCCACTAGCTACATGTGTGTTAAAATAAACTCTAGCCCTGTTTTACCAAAGTAAGTGTTTAGTTTCGTTATTCCACCTGACATCTTCAATTAACATTTACCCTCCCATTCCCTCTTCCCAGGTAGAGGCTTCAACATTAACAGTGCCATGTGGCTTTTGAAAGTCAACAGAAGGATCAGAAATGCAGGTGCATTTCCCCCCCTGGTATCACTGCATCCCCAGGTTGCACTGGTGGAGTATAATGTGGGGTTCATTTTGCTGCACTGGGATTGTTCTGCAACTACATAAAATAGCATGGTGATCTCATGGCCAATTAACTAATTTCTGTTTTCCTACGGAAGGTGTAGGAGGATGTACATAGAGTCAAGAAAAGCTTTATGTTGGTAATTAGATAAACTGTAGCAGAGAGCATGCCTACATCTCCTCATTTCCCAATATAATATTTGTGCAAATTAAAAACTGTTAATAGCAAAACATTGTAATTGATTAGCCTCTGAATGTTTACAGCTCACTTTAATTGCTTAAAAACGCCATTTGTCAGCTTCATGTTCTATTGACAATGTTATTGATTTATCTGATTTGGGCTTTGTCTTGTCTCTTGTACATAAAACTCGCATATGCAGTTCAGATGGGAAATGACTGTATTGATTTCCTTAACTTGAGCCCAAACGCTAAAGATTTTTGGATAAGCTTTCTCATTACTTAAGCCAAAATCAATAAGAGAGAGCATCTTTTAATGAAAGAGCAGTTTGAGCAACGTACTTCAGAAATGGGGTCCTGTTCATCCTTTGCTTTACAAATCGATCTCGTAGGTTCCTTAAGTGAGGTCCAATTGGTTGACATTGTGGTTTGTCTTTGTGTGTAAACTTGCAGCTTCAGAAAAGAGAAGATGAGCTACAGAGACAGCAGAAGGAAACATTTTCTCTGCCTCAGGGAAAAAAAAGACGGTCTTCTTGCCGAGGTATCAAATGTATCATTGAAATTAAATGTATACCAATATCCTGTATTATTTTTACTTTTTAATAGCTACATTTCAGTATTTTACTATTGGAGACCAATTTGCTTTTGAGTCTTATCTCTATTACTGGCATTATTTCTTTGTACCCTGTGTTAAATTCTCTCAGTATTTGTGCCAGTAGTTTATTTGTGAAACTGTGATAATGACCTATTATTTTATTTTATCTTGCATACATAGTGTAAATGAAAAGATGAGATCATAGTGCTTTGATAACTTGTTAATTTAATTGGGCTTCCTTGAAGCTTCAAGCTCAGGGACCTCTGATTTACCAGCTTCAGAATGAAGCATGTAAGAAGAAATCTGAGTTAGAAAAACAGAGAGCTAAAGTTAAGCAGCTGCAGAATGAACTGAGAACATCCTGCAAGTTATATGGGCAGGCCAAACGTCAGGTACTATACTAAGATATCATTAACTGCCCTGAACTACATAAATTAAGCTGATTATGCCCTCACTTAATTAACTGAGAATGACCTATTGATGTATAGGCACAGTAAGATAGAGACTACATGAGGCACTGTACTAAATTTATAGGTTTTCAATTAGTTCTGCTATTGACTGTGACTGGTTTTTTTAAAAAGAGTTTGCGTTTATGTTTTGCAGCCTACTTTTTAAATTTAGCAGCTTATTTGAAACTCTGATATTCACATTTTAAAAAAAATAATTGGAAGACTGATCTAACGGGGATTGTTTATGCCAATACTGAATTTATTAATTTTACCTCCTTGCTGATTAATCTGCATGCAGTTGTTGTATTTAAAGGCATTATGATGGTGTTATTACCCTTGACTAGCAATTTTCAAGAGTACATTCAAGTAATGTAATTATTTACAAATGTGCATAGAAAAATGCTATATTTGAAGAAATAAATCCCCACAAGAATGGTCTGAGAAGTTAATTTTGATATAGGTCACATTAGGTATTTGACTGTAGAAGGTTGTTAACTGAATTTTTATTTAATTTGGATTTTGAAAAGGAAAGTGTTTCACTCATTTTCTTCTAAGCAATGGGAACAAAGAACTTGTTCAGTCAGATATTCACAGATTTTTTTTAAAAAAACTAAAGGATAATACAGATGTAAATGCTAACATGCTAGCTCTCTAGACTTTGGAAAACTGACTGTATAAGATTTGACAGCTAGTCAATTAGTGTGTTGTAATACAGTTGCTCCTGCAATGAAAGTGCTTACAGAAATCCACTCAAGCTAGAAGACTGGAGATTATGAACTTTTTACTCAATATCAGAGTACTCGTGTAAATTTGGAAGTAAATTAATTAAGTTACAGTAGATAAGTAAGCAAGTAAACATTGTCAAAAATAGGAATATTCATGAAAAAATACCTTCAACATTTATTAGTACAGTTATATCTTCACTAAAGTATAGATTTATTTGTTTCAAACATGTCTTTGATTTGGAAAAATTACAAGGAATGCACTATGTCTTTTATGTTACAAGTCTGGTCATGCATCCAATATACCTGACTGTTAAGTTCCAAGGTTTTAGTATAAGCAAAGAGATGCATGGATAGTCTGAATATACTGGCATTTGGAAAAATGTGTATACAATCTTCACATCCCTCATGAAATACTACCTCTTCTGTCAGGCTTTCTGTAGCTCCATAGACTGCTCACTGCTGCCTCCTCCACAGTCCTTTCATTCAAGGTGCCCTTCTCCTCTGTAGCTAAGCTAAGCGTGTGCACCTGTGACTTCTCAACTTCACAAAGGTCTCAGTTGTCTCAGTTTATTATCATTATCATTATCATTATTATTATTATTAATAATAATAATAATAATAAGTATTATTATTATTATTATTATTAATAATAATAATAATAATAATAATAGCACAAGCAATGTACTTGGCACTGGACAATCATTAATTATAAGCAGGTCCCTGCCCCGAGCATCTTACAATCTAGGAAAGACAAGGGAGGGGAGCCAAAGGAGAAAGAAACATAAGAGACATAGGGATGGTGAACAGAGCTGAGTTCTGAAATTCGGTTCGGTTCAAAAATTGAGTTCGGTTCGGAAGTTCAGTTTGGTCGACCGAACTATTCGAGTTTGGTTCAAACTCCGAACTTCTGAACCGAACTCGATTTTTTTCACCCATCCCTATAAGATAATATTCCATTTAGTTAAATGGGGTTTGAATTTCCGAACTCTGTTTGGAAGTTCTGAGTTCGGACCGAACTCGAATAGTTTGGTCGACCGAACCGAACTTCCGAACTGAACTCAATTTTTGAACCGAACCGAATTTCCGAATTTGGCTCGGTTCGCCCATCCCTATGTCTCTTATGTTTCTTTCTCCTTTGTCTCCTCTCCCTTGTCTTTCCTAGATTGTAAGATGCTCGGGGCAGGGACCTGATTATAATTAATGATTGTCCAGTGCCAAATACATTGCTTGTGCTATTATTATTATTATTATTATTATTATTGAAAACAATAATGAAAACATGCAAAGTATATCAAATATCAGTGGATCACAACTTGTCTCCAGATGGTGCAACTCCATTTGGGGGTTCTAAACCATAATTTGGGAACCTCGGCTGTATGGTTACGGTGGTTACTGTCAGGAAGTCAGTGACTATTAACTACCACCGAGTTATATTTGAGACAGCATAATTATATTTGAGAGAGTATAGTTCCTATCTACAGGTTTGCAGTGAGGAAACTGATATTCTTTTCAAAGGCTAAAACTCTTTATTATTATTATTATTGGTGTATCAAAAAATAAATAGTATAACAAGAGTAAACAGAGAAATCCCAGGATAATTTTGTTTTGCTTCTCCCCTAACCATCCTTTAGCAGAGTCCCAGGCAGAGAGTCCCTTATATTCAAGTTCTAACTCTACTTAAATTCTACTTGTCCTAGACTTACTTCTGAGGTGTCAGTTTGTATGATAAATGTTGTAGTAAAATCTGGGCTTTTCAAAATTGGTGCACTACACAACTTTACTATAGCACATTAAAAGTGTTATCACACTCTGAGGACGTGATTAAAGTAGTTCTTCAGGTCACCTTTATGAGCCCTGAAAGAGAGACTACTGCAATACTCTATTTGACAGTAGCATGTAGCAACAGCTTCATCTTTTTATCCTTAGTATTAGGATTTGGCCACTTCAAAAGTCTTGGCGTGATGCCTTTGTTTCACAATCCATATCTAAGCTAATGAGTTTCCTCTAGCACACTTCTGATGCTTTTTAGTTTAACCTGTCTTTTGTAATTCAGTGACCATCTTACCAAAATGTTTATTTATATTTATTTATTTATTCCATTTTTTTCTACCCTGCACCCTCCTGCTCACAGAGCAGCTCAGAGCAGTTCACAAAACATAAACATATAATAATAATTAATAATAATAATAATAATAATTAATATACAGTTTTGAAATTCATTATAATACTGAAATATACTAAAAGGGCAAAAAAAAACACAAACACCCTCCCCAACCCCTCCACCCTCCCCATCTCCCTCTCCAAAGGCCCATCAGAACAGCTAGGTCTTACACTGTCTTCGGAAAGAGGGAAGGTCTGGGGCCAGGTGGGCCTCCATCAGGAGGGAATTCCAAAGCCTAGGAGCGGCCACTGAGAACGCCCTCCCCATCATCGCCACTCGGGAAACCTGGGGAACTTCGAATCAGGTGTCCCTGGTTGACTACAGGGGCCGCGATACAACCCGGGGCCTGAGGCAGTCCCACAGATAGGCAGGGCCCAGGCCATTTAGGACTTTATAGGTCATTACCAGCACCTTGAATTGGGCCCGGAAGATAATAAGCAGCCAGTGCAGAGAACGGAGCACTGGTGTAATGTGCTCGCGGCGACTCGTCCCCGTTAAGACACGGGCCACCACATTCTGCACCAGCTGTTGTAAGCTGCCCCGGGCTGCTTTGCAGGAGGGACGGGGTATAAATCCTCGAAATAAATAAATAAATAAATAAATAAATAAATAAACCTCTGGACCGTCCCCAAGGGCAGCCCCATGTACAGTGCATTACGGTAGTCTACCCTATGGTTTTCCCAGGGTAGATGGAAGATTACTACTTTGTCTATGGATGCAGCACCATATGATTCCTTAGGCTGTTGTCCATAAGTATTTGAAGGTCATTAGTACATTATAGAGCCCAAAAGAAATTATTTAAGTTAGAACATCATTACAGTTTGATTCTTCGTGAGGTTCTCTATATTGTTGCAGGAATCTCAGCTCCAAAATCTTCTGTCCAGCAGCAACCCTGTAGTTCTGACTCACTGGCCAAGCCAACTATTTGCTTGATCAATCAAGGCAACTTACTCCCTAACTCAGCATGTTGTTACTTTTGTCTATGTATGATACTCTGCACAATTACTTTACTGCCTTGCTTTCTCAATTGATTTTTGTGGTTGTTACCAGATGTAACAGGAAACATGGAAAAAATCCATGCTGTGTTTCCTGTGACATGCCACATGTAACGCTATTGAGTAGTCACTGCCACTTGCAACAGTTACTTGATAGAACTTAACTACATGGAGGTACAGGACTTAACTGCACTTGGGCCTGGGAGCAGCAGAAGCAGCAGCAAGTTTTATGAAGCTGTAACGAAGAGTCACAATAAGCAATGGTTTGACATTCCCCTTGAAGACATCTCTACCTAGAAACATTGTTAGGCTGAGATACCATCAAGGAACATGCAAATATTAATTTAACCATTCCTAGCTGATTAAAAGATCCTACATATATTGCACATGAGAGAGTATATATTGTTGTCACACGCACATGAAGTGCAACTACAGACACGTTAATTGGGTTAAAATGGCCTCAACTCTTTATTAAAATGATTTTTGCAGTATGGGTTGAAACATTGGGGGAAAGGGTAAACCTTAATAGTAACCAGAACTTTAACAAAACATAACCCTTCTCCCAACATGTCCAGTGGCTGTAGTTCACTAAGCCCGGATGGACATCATTCCATTCACCAGCTTCCAGACCCCCCAAATTGAGATCATGAGGGAGGAGTGATGGTTACTGCACCGACCAGGGACAGCATGTATCCTATAATGTAGCACAGTCACTGCCACTCCCCCAGAGTTGGGTGAGGCTGTGGGTCACTACTCTCCTGATCGGTTCTCCCTTCCCTCACCTCTCCTCTCTGAGATGCCTCTAAGTTGCATAACAATCCATTCCCTTTCCAGGTTCAGATCCAATTGTGTGAGCTCTCTATTTAACTTTGGTGCTGGACTACTGCTACTAGAGCAGTCAGCTTATGCTTTGCATGCTCACCCCATCACCAACCAACTATAACCCAGACTGCTTCTACATGTCTGGCTTTGTGAGCCACTCTGAGCTGCCGCTGTGTGCAGGAGGATGCGGGCTAGAACTACAGTGAAATAAATAAATAAACTAATACATCAGCTTGGACAACATCACTTTTAATGATCTTAAATATAGGTCCGTGCTCATCTCAGACAAGTGCACCAAATGCTCTAGCTAATCCCCACCCCTCCCCCTGCAAGTTGATGAATCACCTAACTTCCCTGTTCACCCTTTTTCAAGCTCTGTCAACACCCTGTGGGTTCCTAGCGTGGCTCCACACCCTTCCTTGTAAATGTTTGGTAAAAACTATTCTGGACCATGGGAACAGTTCCCTCAAATGCTGCCAGTCTTGTCAGATCATTATAGATATGTCAAAACTGGAACCCCTACTAAAATCATTCTCACCTAAATGCACCACTATTATATCTGGCAGAGCCTGAGCCTTAAGTTCAAACCCATAATCAGGGGATAAGTTGTGCCTCAAACATTACCTTTGTTTTTACCATGCCAGAATAACTCAACTTTAGAGCTCAGGCCGAGCTACGAGCCCCAACTGGTGTGCCTGGCTGTATCAACTACCCAGTAGATGAAAGTTGGCCCAGGATCCATACCAACTTCCTTGACGTTGACTGTCCTGGCCCTGCAATCACACCAAAATAAGTTAGAATAAAACAGAATCACAAAAAATTCACTCCCTACTCTCCTTACAATGTACTTCTAACTATACCATTTTGAATGTAGTACTGAAAGGCCCCTTGATTTCCATATCCCTACTGCCTGAATGTTCCTGTCGCCAAAACCCGCCGTGTTGACACCGCACCAACCCTAAATGAGTGGGATCCAAACAGATTAGAGGGGAGCCTGATACTGTCCATACACCTCTTCATAATGACTACAAACAGTGAGAGGCAAACCCAATTCATGGATTAATAGGGGACCCTGGATCTGCAGGCAAATAGCCATATAATGTTTCATGGCAAAAACAGGCCAGGCCAACTTTTCACCTTACTCATGGAGGGTAATTCATGTACCATGACTCCTCCAGTTGTTCTTGGTCCTTCTAAGGTTGATCTTAATTGAAGACTCGGTAGTGACTAAATCTGTAAATAACACAGAGTGCTCTATCAGAGCTATCAAAATGCAAACTAACCACTAACTCACCCTCAATGCCCCCCAAAGGCTAATTTGAAGGCTGCTCAAAAAAGTGCAACCTCTCCAGGCGATGAGCATATCTGGTCTAACTTATATCCCATCTTTACCAAAAGCTGGGGAGATAAAGGTAGTCTATGGTCAGGCAATCGACCAGCCTGATGACTCCATGATTCAAGTTCACTTGGCACTTAAGATCAGCAATTGAACCGGATGTGTGTACTCCGCTATCTTGGACATGAAAGACAAGGTCTCGCATTTGACAGCTATAGTGTTTGGTGCCAGGCCTCTGGAATGGAGGTGCATCCCAAACTGAATTATATGTGGCAAGGGAATGGGAAAAGACATACATCACCTCTTAACACTACTAAATTCCTGAAATTCCTTGTATGCTTGATCATAAACAACCCAGGTGGAAGGTGTCACAGTGCCACAGAATGTGTGAAATAACTCTACTATCCAAAGCTCCACAGCACTGTCAGGACGAACACTTGTGTTCACCTAGCTAGGGGGATAAGGTCGCAGATGCGCTGCATCTGAAACTGAGAAAGGGTGTCCACTATTTCATTTTTGATGCCTGCAATGTGCTTCACTGAAAACATGATGTCATGTTTCAGACAGGCCAATACAAACACATGGACCAATCTCATGACCCTTCCTGATCTAGATGAGAAGGAATTAACAACATGGGCAACTGCCATATTGTCACATCAAAAGACTATCCCTTTGTCTCTGAAATATTCTGCCCAGATATGAACTGCAAACACAATGGGGAATAGCTCCAAAATGGTTAACTCAGGCGGCCACCTTTAAGCACAACAACTACCCCTAAAGTAAATCCCCATGTCAATACCCCCTGCAGTGTTTAAGTGAACCTGCAACTCTGCTTCTAACAAAAGGGTGTCCCTACAAATGATAATCCCATTTTGTTCCTTAAGGAAAGTATCCCTCATAGCTAAATCCTCCTTCATCTCCCTTGTAACCCTAACATGATGATGTGGGGTGGTCACCCCGGCTGTCCTTGCATACAATCTAGAGAAAAACGCTTTCCCAGGGGCCACCACCCTGAAAACAAAGTTAAGGCTACCCATCAGGGACTGTTGTTCCCACAAGGTAACCTTTCATGCAGCCGTGCAGTTATCCACATCTCCCTGTAAAATTGCCAGTTTATTCCAGGGTAGCCTTGACAACTCCCTAACCGAGTCCAGCTAAGTAGTCACTGAGAATGGCACCAAATTTTTTCCTCAGCAGGAGGGACTCCCATCTCATTGGCTATGCCATGGAAAACCTGGAGGAGTGTCGCCCATTCCTGAGTTCTCGCCCTCCGTGCAAAAAAATAATTATCCGGATAATGGGTGACATGGCTCCTCTCAGTCTGCATCCTGACCACCCACTCAAGGGTGGAACTAAATTCCTCAAAAGCAGTGCATGGAATGGAACAGCCCATTGGCATTGCCTTATCAAAATAAAACTTGCCCTGGAAAGCAAAACCTAATAAATCAAAATCATGTGGATGGACAGGGAGGAGGTGAAATGCCAAGTCTATGTTGCTCTTTACCATCATGGCACCTTTCCCACAAGACCTCATCATCTGGACTGCCATACTGAAGGAAGCACAGTGGACTGAGCAAAGCTCAGCTGGTATTGCATCATTTACTGATGAACCAAAAGGATAAGGCAAGTGGTATGTCAGGCAATACTCCCCAGGGCTTTCTTCAGAATGACTCCCAAGGGGGACACTCTCAAGATCATTGGAAGTGTATCAAATGGGCCCGCCACTCTGTCCTCTGACAACTCTTTCTGAATTTCAGTTTCAGCTACCCATTCCAAACCCATGACCAATTTTAAATTAGGGGCCATCTTGCACTCCCTTACACCTTCAAATGGTATCCTAAAGCCCAGACGAAAACCATCAACAACATACCTAGCTGTCTCCCTACCCAGATAATAAAACAACATGTCCTCTAAGACATTATGTCTAACGGGGTTGGCGTTCTTTCCAAAACTTGATGAACAAGCATTGGTTCCACCTCCTCCTTTCTGCTTCCTAGGACTAAATTGGCACCTGCCTTTTTGCACATTTCTCTTTTTCTTGAAACAATTTGAAAATGGGTGCTCACCCTCACATTGTAGGCAGGCGTGTCGGAATTTGCAGTTGGCACAAAAACAATACACACCCACATTGAAGACCCAGCATGCTAATACCTGAACACCCTTCTTAGAGGATTCAGAACGACCACCTTCGGTTGGTGGACAATCACCCGTGGCCAAAACATGACCACTATCTGACCTAAGAACCTCCTTATCCTGCATACACTCCAACTAGAGGCCATATGAATGAACCTCCCATTGTATGCCTAATTGAAGCACATTGTCGGAAAGTTTTGTCATACCAAAGCTAATTGAAGCCATTACCAAATAAGCCCTCCACACTATATTTAAATATTTCCATAGTGCTGTGACATGGGACAGAAAAGCTTGCATTACGACCCCTGCATACACTATGATTACGGACTTCCATTTGACCCAATTACAGTCAACTTTCCTCTTCTTGACCATCTCCAACTCCCTAGAGTCGACTCTTACATTGGGATCAGGGATGTGGTCACTGAAAAGCAAGGAGAATATATCAGCATATTTGCCCCTCTAGATCCTCTCTCGAGTGGACTGCAGAAGGTGAACTCCAGTTGGTGCAGATACCTTTGCATATCCCCCCTGGAAAGGTGGCAAGGGGGCCAAGCTTGGTTGTACACTGCCTGCCCAAGACAAGCTTGGTACTACAACTGTTTGGGGACTTGGAGTGCCTAAGGCCCCAGTAGTCACCCCTCACTGGCTGGAGCTGTTCTGAACACTAACTCCACTTACTGACCCCTGAGGTCACCAAACATTGTCCAACCATACCAGCCTGTTGTGGTCCTGCTGCAGAAGCAGTTGCACCCCTGATTGAAATTGCTGTTGAACACCTGTCAGGGTTGGGTGCCTTGTAACCCTTGGTTAGCTGCTTGCTGAAGCACCTGCTGACTGAACGGAGCCCCCTGAAATGTAGTATGGGACAAAGCAGTTCTCCCACTGCCACTCCCTGATGTAGCTACTACTACTACTACTTATGATTTCTATAGCGCTACACAGTGCTTTACAGTCACAGGTTCCTGCCCTGTGGGCTTACAATCTAAGATAGTCAAGGGTGAGGGGAACACAGGAAGACACATGCACACATACACATTCCCATTTTACAGACGGGGAACTGAGGCTGAGAGGTTGTGACTTGCCCAAGGCCAACCAGTGAGTTTATGGCTAGGATAAGATTTGAACCCTGGTTTCCCAGGTCCAAGTCCAGCACCTTATCCACTACACCATGACTCTCTAGCATCTGGCTCACCTGGCCTTAGAGTCAGTGTGGGTGCTAGCTGTGGAACAGGATACTGAATGCTGTTTATGGTACTGGCCAGCTTCACAATTTGTTGCTATTGTTGATCAACAACAGGATCAACATTCACCTGCACTCCTTCCCCACTAGGTACAGGCACCGTCTCATTCGTGGAATGAGAAGGCTTGGATGCGTGCTTTCTGTCCTCTCGCCATGGAGCACTACTAGGTTCATTGGAGGCCTGAGGCACAGACCTCTGCACCTCTGCCACTGGAGGGATGAGGGAGGAACCACCTCTACCAATTACCTGAACATTTCATCCCACCCATCCATTGTGCTTGAAGGACCTGCAGCAAACCAGCAGACTCCTCCTGATTCGCACCTAATGGGACAGATGGGGCAGCCAGACCAACCCCTAGTGGATCTGCACCCCAACAACAGGCCTTGAAGGGTTGCCACGTTCCTTGACCATAGTGGGTCTTGGAGGGGCCTTAGGCACCCTCCTATTGTGCCTGCTCTTTGTCTTGGTGCAATCACTGGCACAGAAAACTGCCCTGTTACCAAATGAATAGTCACAACATCCAGTTTCTGCCCCTACTTAATTTTTACCCAAACTCCAGGCAGCCACTCTAATCCTTCCACCCCCTGCCACTCAAGCCCAAGGCTGGTGAATGCAGTGAATGGGGTCACAAGGAAGGCAATGAAGGGTCAAATAGCTAGCCAGACATGGGGGCAGAAATCCACCAACAACCCACCCCCACTCCCAGCCCCTTCTTTCCAGGCCAGGCTCCCTCACTGGGCCTTGTGACAACGGGGAAGGGACAGTTCAATTCTACACCCTACTGCAGTTCCACTGTCCACAAGGCATGCTCTGCTTGTCCACCTGGTGCTTCCCCACCTGTGTGAAGCCCCTCTCCTGCCATGACCCAGAGCAGTCCAGCAGCCCATCCACTCTGACAAGCTGCCACCAGAAGCCTCCACCGTGTGTCTGCTTAAGCCACCACACTGTGTGAAGGCCCGCTTGTCCTCTCAGCCCAGTGACACAAAGCCACTGGGGACAGTATCAGGCACCATTCATGATCCTATGCTTCTGGACCAACTGCTGAAGTTGCATAGAGCGAGGTGAGTCGCAACCAGCCCCAGACAAGCTCCGCCCGCTCCCAGTATCGTTCTTCAGACTCCAACAGGAATCCTTGCTGTGCTGCACCAAGTACCTCTTGCAGCCACAATAATTTACCGCCCCAAACACCAGGACCTGCCTGGTCCTGGGCAAAACAGCTGCACCCTCATTTTCACGAGAGTGGCGATGACAAGCCCCCTTCCCCGCATATGCATTAGTGAAGGAAGGGTTATTTTTAGAAGATGATAAAAAATTGATTCTGTGCTATTAGTTGGGTGTTTTGAGATCAGACCTATTTGCATATTTGCCCCTCCCCTTTGTTTTTTTTTGTTATTGGTTATTGATTTTTATTGTTTATTGGTTAATGGTTTATTGGTTTATTACCATGTTTATTTGTTGGGGGGGTTATTGATTATTGGTTTTTGGTTTATTGGTTATTTGGTTATTAGTTTATTGGTTATTGGTGTTTATTGGTATTGGTTTATTCATTTGTTATTATGTTTGTTGGTTATTGATTTACTGGTTTATGACTATGTTTATTGGTTATTGGTTTATTGGTTACTGTGTTTATTGGTTATTGGATTTGGCTCACAGGCAACCCGGTAAACAACAACCCAGTAAATGGTAACCAATAACCCAGTAAATGGTAACTCGGTAACCAGCAATCCAATGGTAAATGACAATCCAGTAACTGGTAACCGGTAATTCGAGAAAAGATTCTCAACTAAGAATTCTTGAGAGACGGTAATTTTCCCGGTTAGCATTTCTCATTTTAAATTAGATGAGAATCGCAGTTCTTGGTGATAACTGAGAAAAAGTCAAAACTGAGTTTAAGCACTACCTTGTAGACCATGCCACAATCAAAATTCTTTAGAAAAAATATTCCTTAGACTGATAAACGAGTCAATTAAATATTCATTTGGAGCCTTTTATTTATATTTATGTATTTATAAAATAATTTAATACCCTGCCCCTCCTGCTCCAAGCAGTCCGGGACGGCTTACAATATTCAAACACATAAAAACAGTAAAATAATAAAATACAATAAAAAGGGAGGCACCAAACCAAACCACCCCCTCTCCCCTCATTCCACCCTACATCCCATCTCCGTTGCCAAAAGCCAGGCAGAACAGCCAGGTTTTACAGATATGACGGAAGGAGGGGAGATCCGGGGCCACCCAAGCCTCCACTGGGAGGGAGTTCCACAGCCTAGGTGCGGACACTAAGAATGCCCTCTCCATAGTGGCCCACTGGGCCACTATGGAGAAGGGTACCCCCATAAGATCACAGGGGCCACTCCAGAGCACGGAGAACGAGGCGGTCCCACAGGTAAATCAGGCCAAGGCCGTATAGGGCTTTATAGGTCAAAACCAATACCTTGAATTGGGCCCAGAAGACTATAGGCAGCCAGTGCAGAGCCCGGAGCACTGGTGTAATGTGCTCATGGCGACCCGTCTCCATAAGGAGATGGTCCTCAGCATTCTGCACTAGCTGTAGTCTTCGGACCGTCACCATAGGTAGCCCCATGTAGAGTGCGTTTCAATAGTCCAATATTGAGGTAATGAAAGCATGGATGATGGTGGGCAGATCACTATCTGAAACATACGGCCAAAGCTGTTGCACCAGATGTAATTGGCAAAACGCACTCCTCACCACAGCCCCTACCTAGAGATCCAGGCAGACCTGTGGATTGAGGAGCATTAGACTATGGACCTAGGATACCAGCGGGGGGCAGACCCCATCAATGATGGTAACCACCACATCTACTGCCCTTCCCATCACCATCACCTCCATCTTGTTNAGTGCGTTTCAATAGTCCAATATTGAGGTAATGAAAGCATGGATGATGGTGGGCAGATCACTATCTGAAACATACGGCCAAAGCTGTTGCACCAGATGTAATTGGCAGACCCCATCAATGATGGTAACCACCACATCCACTGCCCTTCCCATCACCATCACCTCCATCTTGTTGGGATTCAGCTTCAGTTGGCTTGCCCTCATCCAATCCCCAACAGCTGCCAGACATCGGGTAAGCACCGAGACTACCAGGTCTGGGTTAGATGAAAACGAGAGGTAGAGTTGGGTGTCATCAGCATATTGATGACACCACACCCCATACCATCTCACAACCTCACCAAGTGGCTGCATATACACGTTGAACAAGAGCAGGGACAGAATAGAACCTCGTGGGACACCACAGGTGAGGTCCCGTGGAGATGAAGAACAATCCCCAAGGACCACATGATGAGTTCTTCCAGCCAGGAAGGAGCGGAGCCAGTCAAGGGCAGTCCTGCCCACTCCAGCTCAATCCCGTAAGTGAGTCACCAGCAGCTCATGGTCAATGGTATCAAAAGCAGCCGACAGATCTAACAAAATTAGCAGGGTTGAACGACCCTGATCTAATTCATGGCAAAGGACGATGACCAAGGCCACAAGCTCAGTCTCCATGCCATAGCCTGGACGAAAACCAGACTGAAAGGATCCAGATAACCAGTGCGGTCTAGATGCCCCTGCAGCTGCTGAAGGTTCAATAACCTTCCCTACAAAGGGAGGGTTAGAGACCGGCTGATAACTGGCAAGGGAATCAACGTCAAGTGATGTTTTTTTGAGCAGAGGCCGCACAGCCACCTCTTTGATGCAGCCTGTCACTCTGCCCTCCCAAAGGGAGGCATTGATCACCCCCACTAGCAACAGCTCCACCATCTCCTGGCTGGCCTTAACGCGTTCCATTAGTCTCTGGGGGCGAACCATCCAAATCAGTTCTACAACCCCCTGGGGGTAGAGATGCACCAGGAGACATGCTCGCAGGAGGTAATGATCTGTTCATGACAAGGGTTCTACTGACACCTCCCCAATCAATGAATCCCCTGCCTCAAGACCAGTGCAAAAAAATCATCATATGTTGGGCTGTTGACAATTTGGGACAGACCCATGGTTGCCATGGAGGCCATGAACTCACGCTCCGCACCACTGAGACTGGGATACCCAAAACCAGAATAGCCACTTAGGGTGTTTTTAGATGAGCATGGCTGGAGGGGGCAGAGGCCATGTGTACTGAGTGGATACGCTGAGGAGCACCCAGGCACATGGAATGTGTGGGGACCAATTCAAATTCACAGCTCGCTAGATGGCCATCGTGCCCACACAGCCAGCCTCCATGCACTCCTGCCACCACAGACTGACCATGCATGCATTAATTGCAAACAATTAATATGCATGACCATGCCCTTCCCCACCCCCGCAACAGCCCCCCACTCCAAGCCCTTCCCGACTACTCACCCTCTTCTATTACACACAGCCACAAACTTCATGGATAGAGGAAGCCGCAACAGCCAGTAACCCCTTCGTGCCCAGGAGAGAGTGCAGCTGCTGCAGCTGCTGGCAGTCCCAGGCTATAACTGAGGTGAATACTGGTGCGGACACGCAGGAAGCTACTGTCTGAGGTTCTGTCCTCCATGGTATTGACTCTTCTCTCGTGCATCACAGGGAGGGAGGCAGGCACGTGCTTTGATCCACCATGGTGTTGTATTTTGCATGAGTGTCCTTTAAGAGTCCCCAGAAAGCTCCCAACAGGGCTGTGGGTGGAACTGGAGAGGCTTCTGTCTGTGGATCTGTCTGCTGGCACAGGTGGATGCTACAGTTGACACGGGCCAGGGATGCATGGGCACCTGTCCCCACACACTGTTCTGCCTTCTCCACATGGAGTACTCCAGCTTTTTCTCTGGTGTCCCGTGAGTGGCTATGAGTGGGTGCTGTGTGGGCCATAGGAGTACACCTCTACCCATACCCCCTTCACACAGACATTCAGGTGTGTGGTTGCTGGATGAACCTGAGTGGTTGTGTCTTGTCTAAAAGCACCCTAAGGCTGCTTTTAGATGAGTGGGTCGCTGTCGCGTGAACCGCACATGCGATATTTCAAAATCCTGTGATGCGGGATTCCACGGGCCGGCCGGTGGGGATCACGCGCATGAAAGGCGGCCTTGCATTATTTGCTGACCATGAATTAAATACCTCGATTGTGAGGTATTTAATTTGCGGTCGGAAAATAATGCGCGACCACCTTCCGTGCGCGTGATCCCCGCCGGCTGTCTCGGGTAATGCGGGATTTTGAAATATTGCACGAGCGGGTTGTGTGACGATGACTCACTCGTCTAAAAGCGGCCTTAGTTGGGATGGAACTCTTGGAATGATTATTACCAATGTTACAAATGTGACTATGGTCATTTCTCCTTTAACTGGGACAGATGAAATTTTCAGAAGTTTTTACATCCCCTGACATGTCTTGATAAAGACATTTCCACCATCAGGCTTGATTCTGAACTTACACACGTTAACAGTGTACTGCAGCCGTGCTAATTTCAGTTGAGTGTTGGATCAGAAAGAGTCTTGTTTGGTAGAAGACTAGTCAAGATCAACCTGTTCTCTATCAAGGGTTAGAAATGCTTGAAGAAATATGAGGTTCTTTAAAAATTGTATAAAAGCAACAATGAAAACAGAAGCCAGAAAGTCTTCCTTACTCCAATAGGTTGAAGAGGCTGCACACAGAACTCCTTCTTATGTATCTGGTTCAGTTTTCCCCCAACCTAAGCTTTGATCTCTACTAGACAATTCAAAGTCTTTCTGGCATCCTAGAAGACCAAGGTTAAAGAAGTGCCAGCTTGAGGAAGATGATAAGCACTTTGTCATTATACAGATATAAACTGTGAAAGGAACTGAACACTCTAAACAAACAGCCCTAAAGTTTTAGATAGGGATGGGTGAACAGATTGTGGTTCGGGTTCGGCTGCGTTTGGTTCGGCTGCGTTCGGTTCGGCTGCGTTCGGTTCGGCAGTTCGGCTATTTCGCCGAGTTCGGGTTCGGCTGTTCGGTTCGGCCGTTCTGTTCGGCGGTTCGGTTAGGCTGTTCGCCTGTTTGGTTCAGCCGTTCGGCCGTTCGGGAAATGTTGTTATGGGTGTTTTTTTGTGTTTTATATGGTTTTTTGGTTTTTTATTGGGTTTTATATGGTTTTCTTTTGTTTTTTATTTGGTTTTTTGGTTTTTATATGGGGTTTTTAAATTATTTTTTAAATCTAATATTATATATATCTATCTACACTAAATCTAACTGCTATTAACTATTCTAAATGCTATGAACTAAATGGATTATCTAATAAGTACACAGACCTAC
>QEPC01005778.1:1455752-1478406 GCA_003113815.1 Sphenodon punctatus
AAGGTTGTGAAGAGCTTTATAGGTGAAGACTAGGAGCTTGTGCAGGATTCGTTCAGGAAGGGGAAGCCAGTGAAGCGAAGAGAGGAGGGGCTGCACATGGTCGAAGCGACTGGCGAGGTAGATGACCCTGGGAGCAGAGTTTTGGACAGAGATGAGGGGCAAAAGGTGAGACTGGGGAAGGCCAGTGAGAAGGAGGTTACAGTAATCAAGGACTAACTGACTGAATCCCAACAAGACGGAGGTGATATTGGTGGAAAGTGTGAGGGCGTTAGGAGATTAGGGAGAGGGACCAAGGGGTAAGCAGGGTCTCACGTTCCATAGACACTCGAAATAGCATGGTAGGCTAGGAAACAAACCCTCAGGATCTTAGACGGCTTCTAGGATACAAATGTATAATCCACAACCTGGATCATCACAGGGTATCCAGAGTAAACCCCACTGGTTGCTGTAGGGGTTGCCATGCGTTCCAGGGGAGCAGAAGGGAAGGGGGGAGGCGAGGATAGGGCACACGTACACAAGTCCATAGGGCCCAAGGAAATGAGACACAAACAGTAATAGGATGCACACTTACTGGGTTGGAGGAAGAGCATTCACCACAGACTCTCACCAGACACTCACAACAGGCACTCTCCACGCACTCAGTCCACGTGGTTTGGGAGTGAAGAACAGGCACAAGGCACAGCAGGAAGAGGGCCAGTATAACAGGGTCAAACTCCGATCACCAGAAATGCTATGGTGCTGGTGGAAGGCTTTTATGTGCTTCCTGGAGGCGGAGCTGCAGACGCAGTGAATGCCGTGGTCCCAGAAGTGAGGCTGGGGGCGTAGTCTCTGCTCCCCGTGGCTGTAATTGCAAGGACACACCCCCTGGTGAGGCACGAGGCCGAGGGAGCATGTTTGTCTTTGCTGCTCCATCAGCGGTGCTCTCCTGTTGCAGCGCTCTTGGCGCCCACCGCGCTGACAGCTCCCCTGCCGATTGAGGGTATGTCAGGGAGGAGCCAAGGTGCCTGAGTGGGCACAAGGATCCCTGGGTCTGTGCTGTGTGCGGACCCCCCGAACCCCCCACTGCACCCGGACAGAAAGGTGCTGGAGATAGTGGCCCCCATTATTGGTGGGGTCTGCCCTCCATTGGTATCCCAGGTATGGAGTCTGGGGGTGCTCCTCAACATGCAGCTTCTCCTGGATGTCCAGGAGGAGGCTGCGGCGAGGAGTGTCTATCGCCAATTACATCTGGTGTGACGGCTTCGGCCGTTTGTTTCAGACTCTGACCTGCCACCATCATCCATGCTTTCATCACCTCTAGATTGAACTATTGTAACGCGTTATATGTGGGGCTACCCATGGTGACAGCTCAGAAACTGAAGCTGGTGCAGAATGCGACAGCCTGTCTTCTGGTAGGAATAGGCTGCCGGGAGCACATTACACCAGTGCTCCGCTCTCTGCACTGGCTGCTGGTGGTTTTCTGGGCCTGATTCAAGGTGTTGGTTTTGGCCTATAAAGCCCTAAACAGCCTAGGCCCTACCTATCTGTGGGACCGCCTCACTCCCCGGGTGTTGGACTGAAACCTGAGGTCATCAGAGGGCGCCCTGCTTGAGGTCCTCTGAGTCTTCTGGGGGGCCATGCAGGGGATAGCGTTCTCAGTGGCCACTCCATGGCTGTGGCACTTCCTTCCAGTGGGGCCCGGTTGACCCCAGATCTCCCCTCTTTTTGGAGAAGTTGAAAGATCTGGGTATTCCACCAGACATTTGGTGGGGGAGATAGGTGAGGGGGGGTGTTGTTGGGCAGGGGTTATTTTTCTTTTTGTTCTCCTTTTAGTTGTTTTAAATTGTTGTTTTAATGTTTTGCAAATTGTAAGCTGCCCCGAGCTGCCTGTGGCAGGAGGGGCGGGGTAGCAAAATTTTAAAAATAATAAACTAACTAAATAAATAAAATAAAATAAATTAATCAAAATGGTCATATCAGAGTTCTAGTGATCCATCTTATCTGGATAATGCAACTGTAAATGGGTGAAAATGAACAAAACATAGCCCGCAGTAGCCTGTGAGTCATCTGCTCATTAATTCGGCAGCCACCAGATGTTCATCCACATCTGCCTCAGGGCAAACAGCTGGCTGCTACTGGATCTGGAGAAGGTCAGCAACACAGCCCAGGCTAAAGCTTGCCCAGCCAGGTTAAAAACCGTATGCAGACTTTTGGGGTAGTTTTGTACCCCAGACACCTATCTACTCCAATAACTCATAAGTTAGTGGCTATCTGGCTTGGCCCTTTTAGGACATTGTCACCTGCTCCCAGGGGCACAACATACCCAAAGGACAGTGAGATACCATTAACCGTTACTTACCATTAACCGTTACCATTACCAACCGAGATACCATTAACCGTTACTTTCTTGTGAATGAAAAGAGGTTCTGTGGTATGTTTGTACCCCAAACACAATAGAACTTGCCATAAGGGGTACAGTTGTACCCTTGGTAATATTACTATGGGGATAAATGGGCCCCAATCAATTTTCATTTTACTTGACAACAGAAGCAAGTATGTGTCACAGTACACATACAAATCCATCCTCCCTGCAGACACACACACACACACACAGTCATGCAGTCTTCTTCACCCCAATCACTTTGCATATATTACAACAGAAGCCACATCCACAAACCCACCCCTCTGCAGACACATGTTCTTCCACACTGTCATTCTACTGGCTGTGTGTGTTTTGGGCTGTTGGTATATTTGTATTCCCTATGCCTTTAGGTCATCATGACTGAGATTCCTTCCAATGGTCTAAAATGGTCTCTCTTAAATTGCAAATGACTACATTCTGGGGGTGCGTTTTTCAAAATTGCTGCCAGTTTGAAAATACATTGATTTCAAAAACATAGTTAGTGTTGTTTGAACGTTTTGTGTTACTTTTTAAAATAAAATTACTATTTTTGAAATAAATGGTCATTGTTTACTGAACCTGCATCGGGGTACAAATGTACCTCACAGGGCAACCAACATTGCTTTTTTCATGGGAGTTTAGTAGGGTTAATCTGGGCTAACATGCACCCTGCCGTCTATTAGGCACCACCCATTCCGGTCTTGAGGTGAGGTCCGGACGGAGATTGGGTCCTGAGGAGAACGCTCACCCCGGTCCATAAAACAGCTGATGGGGGGCTCAGAGAAGCAAACGATCAGAAGCTAGAGGAAATGCCTCCTCCTGGAACTTGGTCTTATTCTTTGTGATATACAAGGTGAGCCTGGGGATCGCAGCAGAGAGTGGGGGTTTGAGAGGCCAGTTCTCCCCGAGTGGAGGGAGAGAGTCATGGTTGGCTGGAGCTTGGGACTAGGGGTTGGAGGATTCACCGAGAGGAGCGAGGAGGAAGCATTGTAAGCGTGTACTTGGAGAGAGGGAAGTGTCTGACACCATTCAGGAGGAAAGTGTGGCTCACTCGGGGAGACGCTGGGGCAGTAGCAGGTGAGGTGCTCCTCTATTGCCTCGTAGGAAACCAGTGATATGGAAGGGACGAGGAGGGAGAGCCAAGTTGTGGGCTGGGTGCCCCGGTGTTGAGTTACTCATAGGGTAGTCCCCTGGGGTTCCTTGATTTTCGGGGGAATGGAGAGCCTGACCACCTGTGCGGAGTGCACCTGACTAAGTGCCTAAGGAGATATTGCGTTGTCTGGCCGATAGGGAGCCGAGCTTCCCAAGCAGGACTTAATCGGCATTCAACCCTTGTATGCGTGGCCTTAGGTGCAGGCTGAGCTCCGGGGCGTTTGCCAAGACAAAAGTGCTTTTGTTGGTGTTGCCTGTTGAGGACTATGGCTATGGCAGGGAAGGCACCTCCTAGGAAGCTGTGAGGCCCAAGAACTCCCTTGCCATCAGGTATGGCTCAAGATACTCAGCGAACATTGACAAATTATTTTTTAAGATCAAAGTTTCATGTTTCTGTGGAGGGGGATAAGACAGTGCTGCCAGATACTTCTCCCCTTTGTAATGACCTTATATGTCCCCTGGTGGTGGGGGAGGTGTTGGGCTCTTCAAGCTTTGACTCAGATTTGCTAGATCTTTCATTGCCATATGAGGTAGACCAGTCCATTATGGGCAGCGACTGTGATACAGTGCTGCCGACCTCCTTTTATGGCGGTTTGCTGGACAAACAATGTCATCTGATGCGAGACATGCAAACCTCACTGCTTGAGAAATTGGAGGCTATTGCCTCTCTCCTTCAAGGACAACAGAAAATTTTGACTACTATAACTAATTTGCTTTCTAATTGTATATGAATCAACTCTGGATTGCAGGGTCCTGTGCCTGTTTCCCCACTTTCTTTTTTGGAACAAGTCCAGGCCAAGGAGGGGAGGAAGGAGGGGAGTATTGGCTTAGCACCCCTCACACAATGCAGGGATCCTATGAAATTTGTTCCTTGTAAATTAGCTCCTGTAACAGGTGCAGTGTCATTCAGAATTCGGCCTTTACCGCCCGGTGTTTTTCCTGCCTGGGATTCCAAACAGGCAATAGTGCACCACCTGGGATGCATCTTGGGTAGGGTGCCACCTGGTGCTGTGCACTCATTTCACTTGCTTCCCTCTTACCATCAGCTGCAACGGTTAATAGTATATTTTCGAATGCCTTACTTTGCTGCTGAAATTTTGGCCCAGGACTATTTGTTTTCTACGTGGGGTGTTTATGTGGGTGAAGTGCTAAAAGATTTAAATATCATTCCATTGGTCCCTAGTAGGTCTAAACCCAATTATCCTTCATGCTCCAAGGAGCCGCCTTACACTCAGGAGCGTAAGCTCTTATTGGGAAAACTTCAAGGTGAGGGGAGTCAGCAGATGACAATTCTTTCAACCCCCCAGCCATTGTCGATGCATGAAAGATGTTTTAAGTTGGTGGGGGGTCTGGATAAGGGAATAGATTCCTTATTAGAGACCTTGACCTCCCCATCCATGGTAGACGATACCCCATTGTTGAGAAACAAGTCTCCTGGGGCAAGGCAAAATGTACAGGATGGAGGGATTTTGGAAGCTGGGAGGAAATCGCTGGCTAGTCTTAATTTGTCTTCCACTGGTTCCCAGATTCCTCCAACTATATCTAGGGCACAGTTGGGAAAGTCTAGCATGCTAGAGTCCCAGCTTTCCACTGAGCCCTACTCCGGTGAAGTATCAGTGTTGGTCCCCTGATGGTGGCAGTGTCACGACACAGAGTACCTCAAAATTTGTTCCTGGAATGTGTCTGGTTGGACACGTTTGCTATCTATGCCAGATGCTAGAGTCTATTTAGATCAATTTAATATTCTGCTTCTCCAAGAGACATGGGTTAAGGATTGTCTGTTTCTTGATCAATATATTACCTATGTAGTCCCAGCGGTTTCTACAGCAGCTAAGAGTCGTCCAAGTGGGGGTGGTGGGTGGTGGCTTGTTTGATAAAACAGTCTCTGGGTGCAGTCATTGAGGAAGTTTTTTATAGACCTCCTAGTTTCCTGGCAGTTATACTAAGTGTTAGGGGAATCCAATTTGTTTTGGTTACAGTATACATCCCCCCAGCTAATGGCAAATTATATCAGCGAAAGCTTTGGCCACTGGTAAATACAGCAATGGAGGAAATTGTTACCTCTTATCCAAGGGCCAAGGTTATACTAGCAGGTGACTTTAATTCTAGGATGGGTGCCAACGATGAGGCCTTGGATCCTTATGTAATAACAAATAGGGAAATTAACCCCTTTAATTCGTGTCACTCTAAAGATGTCCATGTTAACAACTCTGGCATTTTGATGTCGAAGATGCTTGAGGAATTTACCTTGCTTATCTTGAATGGAACTGGCTTTGGGGATAGAAAGGGTGAATTTACCTATCTGGGCCCAAGGGGGGCAAGTGTGACAGATTACGTGACTATATCCATGGAATCTGCCTCCCTGGTTAGGAACTTTAAGGTTGATACCTTCCAGGCTAGTGATCATCTCCCCCTTAATTTAACTTTTATCATCTCCCATCAAGGGTGGAATTATAAGGCTCAGGAGGAGTCTCATCCTTATATCCCTCTTGCCTCTCAGTTAAGAAAGAGACATGCTCTGATAAAGCCGGGGGACACCCTTTCTTCTATTGTAGAGACCTTTATGTTAGATACTGGGGTAAATCAAATAAGAACAAATATTATGAGCACTACTGTGTAAGAGGGGGTTATAAAATATTACTCCCAAATAATAGAGAAACTTCATCAGGAGATGGAACTATGTTCCCCTAGGTCCTCTAGAATGGATGTTCAAACCAGTAGGCCTTGGTTTGATTCAGATTGTAGGGCAGCAAGGATGGTAGTGGTTACCTTATATAAGGATTATAGATGAGGAAATTCCCAATTTGTACCCCCGGAATATTTCCAAGCCAAGAGGACCAACTAACTGCTAGTTAAAAAGAAAAAGAACCATTACTGGGAGGAGTGTTGGAACAACTTAATCAAGGCTGCGGAATCCAAAGATTCAAGAAGATTTTGGTTTCTGGTTAGTATAAGGGAAAAGGGGGGCCTAGGGCTCCCAGCAGTTAAGATCCCAGATCATCTATGGGTTCGTCATTTTCAGATCCTATATGCTGGAGGGTCTGGAGGATTAGAAAGGCCACCATTAGGGAATAACTTATCTTTATTTCCTAAATGGATCCCGGTTTTAGAGGAGGATGTGGCTGAGTTGATTAAAACCTTTAAAAATGTTAAGGCTGCAGGCCCATATAGGATCCCTATTGAGGTCTTTAAACAGGCCTTGGATTGGTGGGTGCCTTTGTTAGCCACTCTTTTTACAACTATAAATAATTTAGGAACCATCCCAGTAAATTGGGAGCAGGCAGTGGTTGTACCAGTATTTAAAAAAGGAGATAGATCATTGCCTATTAGCCTATTGTGTGTGGCTAGCAAAATATATGGGAAATGGCTATTAAAAAGGTTAACTTCTTGGAGAGATGAATTTTTAATACTGCACCCTGAACAGGCAGAATTCCAGCGGGGTAGATCTACCTTGGAACAGTGCCTGCCTAGTGCTTAATCATCTTATGGATAAATACCTGGAGAAAAATGGGAGGTTTTATATAGCATTCCTAGACTTAAGATTGGCTTTTGATCTGGTGAATAGGGATATACTGTGGGCCAAGTTGGAGAATATGCAGATGGACCCCAGATTACTGCATATATTGCAATGTTTATGTGCCAACTCCTCACTTGAAGTGAAAACAGACTGCCAGGGTCACCTGTCAGAACTGATAATCATCTCCTCTGAGGTTAGGCAGGGGTGCGTGCTTGCCCCCATGCTTTTCAATCTGTTTATAAATGACATTATTTCCCTGCTTGCCCGGCCTTCTTTTTTCCCCCCTAAGCTTGCGGATCGTTTGGTTGGGAGTTTGTTGTTTGCGGATGACATAGCTATTATGTCCCAGACCAAAGTGGGTATGAATAGACAATTGGCTTGTTTTTCTGATTTTTGTGCTCTAAATAAACTTGCAATAAACCATGACAAATCCAAAATAATGGTGGTGGTTACCAAATCAAAGAAGCAACAAACTTGGATATGGGTGGACAATCCATTTTGCAGGTTAAAGAGTTTAGGTACCTGGGCCTGTTGTTCCAGGCATCGGGTGCCTGGGAAAAGCACTATGTAAGAGCTTTAACTACTGCTAAAGGCTCATTTCATGCCATATTAAAGTTTTTTGGTAATTCTGGGAAATTTGCCCTGGTACCAGCAATTAAGGTCCTAAATGCAAAGACTAGAGCCCAGCTCCTTTATGGGGTGGAGTTGTGGATTCCATTGTTAACACATGGGCTTAGTAAACTGGATGGCATTCAGGCTCGAGCATAGCAGAGATTGTTAAGGACCCCACAGGGCACGTCATATGCTGCCATTAGGATTGAGGTTGGTCAGCAGAGTTGGTCGACTATAGCATGTGGCCAAGTTTGGAAATTTTGGGCCAAAACTTGTGACCCACAGCAGGAGGGCCTACTTAAGTTTTGGAAGAAGGATGCCTATCTTAGCAGGTGGCAAAGGGCAGTACAAGGTCAGATGTATAAACTGGGATTTAGTCCTGATTATTGGGAAGGTAAAAACCCTACGTTGATCAAGAGAGAGATCATGACTAGACACAGGGATATTGATCAACAAGAAGAATACTCAAAGATACAAGCTTCTCCCCATATGTGTGATTACCTCTCATGGGTACCAGCAAGCCCTCATATGGCCGATTATTTGATCTCCAACTTATCCCCAAGGGGGAAACAGCTATTTGCATGTGCCCGGTTTAACGCCCTTCCAACAAAGGTTTTGGAGGGTCGATTTACTTCTGTAAAATTCACTGATCATTTGTGCCCTTTTGACTATCAACAGGTGGAGACGACAGAGCACATTTTGTTCGAATGTCACCTGTATGACTCCTTACGTCAGGAACATTTAGCTGCCTTTTGTACTAGGTACAATGATAGGACTTATCACAACCTGTCCTTATTGGCCCTGGCAGATGTCGATCCCAATTTAACCCGGATTATTGCACAATATCTGGTAGTTGCGATTAAGCTTCGCCAATCTTTTATTCAATTAATTTCAGGTGCAGATGGAATATAGTGGTCGTGACACAATTATAGGTCTGATTATTTACTGGCTGGTTATTTTACCTTTGTCATTTTAGTGATTATAAGAATGAGATTGGAACTTGTGTCCATTTAAAAAAAACACTTTTATAGGTACCCACTGTCTTGGGTAATTTGATTTGTATTGTATTGTGTTATATTGTAATGGCCTATTGCTGTAATAAACATAAACTGAACTGAGAAGCAAACTTATCCAGCCTGCCAAACAGCTGATCTGGGATGTGAGGAAGCCTGGAAGAGTGCTCTCACCCCAGCCACCATACAGCTGATCGGGGATGGGGGTCGGGGGGAGAAATGCACTCACCCTAGCCTCCAAACAGTTGATTGGGGGGTTGGTGTGTAGGAAGGCACTCCTCCAGGTCCCCTGATGAGCTGTTTGGCAGCAGCTCCTCTGGGGGCTTCATCATAGTGGGCAGCAGGGGTCCAGGAGTCCCGTCCCATGTGGACGGTTCTTCACACAAGTCTTGGATGGACTTATGACAGCAGCACCCCACCTGGATTCCTGGTGGAGGGGCGGGGGATGCTTGTTAGAACTACCTTCCTAACCAACCCAAGGAGTATCAGCTGCAGTGGCCCTCCCCATGGTGGCTAGAGGTTCCGGTTCATCCCAGTCTAGTTGTTTTCACCCACTGAGTGGCACTCCCGTAAGGCTGGGAGAGAACTTTTCCCTGAAGTTATCCATGACAGTAGAACATGCTTAGAGGCCATTACAACAAGCATGAAACTCACTGTTCATACAGCGTGTACTGTCTGTTTCTTTGATTTAACCCTTCACCAGTAACAAAGTCAATACTTATGCTGATAAGAGTGCATAGAACACAGTGCAGAAAGTCTTTTTATGGATATTTAAAACTATCCAAGTGCTTAGGGGCCACATTGGGGAATATGTAAACACTTAAATAAAGAGAGAAAATACCCTGTATTTTATGAGTTTTATTGGCATTGTTGATTTTGTACTTAGGATAGGAGAGATGGTTCCACCCTCGTTCTCCAAAACCACCAGAGGTTGGGCTGCATTTGCTATTGCAGAATGAACCACATACAGGTATGAATCTCACTGTATGTGTTTTGCTTTTTCAAAATGTGCTTATAAAATGTTTATACTGCATGACATTTTATGGAAATGAGCCATGATAGCTGTTCTTGTGTAGAAATTAACTTCACAGTAGTGATGTTTAGATTATTACCTAACAACTACAGTTATACTAGTTGTATTTTTACAGAAAGTAGTAGTAAAGGTTGCAAAACACCTTTTATTATAACATCCCTGCCAGAATTTTATTTTACTCATGATTTTTGCTCATAACATGGAGCACCAGTCTTGCAATTTATCTTTGAATGCTCTTCATTTTAAAGCTTTTAGTAAAATTCTTGCCATTACTCTGACTTTTGTGCAACTATTAGGTTATACATTTGTTTCGTTTGCAGTTGTCTTGAGGTTTGTTTTTTTTCTAGTATGTCAAAGCGACCCATCGTCTATCAAGTGGTTTCCTAAGTACAGCAAGATGGTGTCTCTGTTCCTCTTATGGAAAGTCATAATTAGTTCTTCTGCTGTCTTCACAAAGACCATGATGGTCTAGCTACAAAAGATTCTATGTAAGTCTTTTATAACCACAGTGAAGAGACTTTGATGTTTCTAAAAGTTTTTTTTGTCCAAAAGATCAATTTGACTTGTTAGGCATACCTGTCCTTTCCTTTTTGCTTGTGTCTTCCTCAAGAGTCTTGGATCCACTTTTAAATGTTTAGTTTAGGACTATTAACAGAAGGTTATTCCTGCTAATATTAGCATTACTTAAAAAAATTGCATCCACAATAAAGTTTGCAAACATAAAATATGGTATGTTACAGTGGTGGCCCCTCCCCCAGGGCATTGGGGCAGACACCCCCCAAGTCCCTCAGGGGTAGGGCTGAAGAGGCAGCAGCTGTTACTGCACCGCCATTCCATTCCAAGAACTCGGCACTTAATGTGTCTTACCACCGACTTCCCCTCGATATTTCCGCGATTCCGCATTACCTGCTGCCAGTATCTGCAGATGTGGCATGTCTGCAGTTTGTGAACACAAGCGGTTTTATGCTGCTTTCTGCCACTGAGCGCGAGTCCCTGACGCACCATGATGCTGAATAATAAATCATTGACTGAATGAATTTAGGGTGACTCTGACTACCTGCTTCAGAGTCCGCTGCAGGGGCATAGCCGCCGTGGAGTGGGGCGCATTTGTGCCCATACCCTGCCCTGGGAGGGGGCCAGCAGTGATCAGGGCAAATGCGGCATTTGTGGGAGCCAGGAGCCCTGCTCCCGAGTTCCGGAGGAGTCTCTCTTGCACCACTGGCACGGCCTTTTAAAACAGATCTGTTGTAGCCCTGCACCACTGCTACACGGGTGGGGGGAGAGTCCCCCCCCTTCGCAGTGAATGCTGCTGCCTTGTAAACAAAGTTCTTCTTTGAGGGGCTCCTTCCATTCTCACAAATGGGAGAGTACCACTGGTCGCTCACTGCTCCTGGGGCCGGGGATCCCTGCACTCGAAGTGGGACAGAGACTAGTGCACAAGGAGGGACAACAAACAAGGCATCACCCAGAGTTGAGCTTTGAGGGAGGGAACTTTGTTATCCCTCCTTGCGCACTAGTTGCTGTCTCTGTCCCACTTAGACTGTAGGGATTCCCCAGCAGTAGTGAGAGAGCGCCTGGCTCCTGATGCTGATCCAGGGGATGGAGGGGGGTGGGGAATCCCATCTCTTCTGTGAATTCTCTTGTGCATTAGGGTGACAAAGACAAATTCTTCCCCTTTGCTGGGATGGCTTTCTGCCTCATTGTAGCTGCTCTACACCCCCATTTCTCTCTATGGGGTGATCACAAAGGGAAGAGGGAGGATCTGTCCATCCTTCTAACAGGGACAGCACTGAACAACCAAACCCGCCCCCCCAAGCTGAATGGACCCCCCAGAGCAGGCTGCCCCTTGCCTGCTGCCACCCTCCCAGGCTGTAGATCCAACCTGCATGGAGTGTCATTTTGTTAGAAAATTCCTCCACCGCCTCTTTCTAGGCTTGGTATGCTTCCATTTGTGAGAATGGGAGGAGCCACTCAAAGGAAAACCGAAGGTTGCTATCTTGTAAACAAGGTTCTTCGAGATGGCTCCAACATTTTCACAAGCACCCACCCTTCTGCCCCGCATGGAATTTTCTTCCTAGTTGCTTAAGGTTGGAAGGAACTGTGTTGGGTTTAGGTATCTTATATAGGGTGGGGGCGTGTGAATGTCACGTGTTTTTTTTTAAGCTAGTGAGCTTGGTATATGTTGGTAAGAGAAGGGTGCGCAAGTGAGAATGGAAGGAGCCCCTTGAAGAATAACTTTGTTTACAATGCAGCAACTTCCCCCGCACCATGGTGGCTACGGTCATGGCTGCAATGCTGCGAGAATCACAAAGCTGCCACACTTAAGGGAAAGGAGAAACTGTGGCAAACCTGCCGCTTCTGCGTGAAATCTACAGTTGCGAAAATACCGTGGCAGCGACCACGGAAAGCCGTGAGTGCAAGGTGCAAAAATCGCTCCCTTCCTAACCGTGCTGCTTGGTGCGTAAGAGCACTTTCTGCCAGTAAATGCAGCCGCAGCGGTACAGCATTTCAGCCCTACTCTGGGGTCCCCCCCATGCTTGCTGGGGAGTCAGCTGGGGAGGAGCTGCTCCTCAGCTGATCCAGCAGCAATGCTGTCTGTTTCCCCGCTTGTCTGAAGGCTTTGTTTACATTTTAAATCGCCTCTTGGAAAGCCAATGAGTCATATGTAAACAAAGCCTGAAGGGAAAGAACTGTGCAAGGGGAGTAGGGGGAGGGGACAAACATCCTCCTCCTGATGTTTCTCCCCCCTCCCTCTAGCTTTCCACTCACTGGCCAGAGAGCTAAAGGGAGGCGGGGACTTAGAGGATCTCCCCCAAGTCCTTAGAAAGCATGCACTGGGCATCAGCCCAGAAAATCTCTGCTTTCTGGGGGATTGTGGAGGGCATGGGGTGCCATGTGCTCCTTGGCTGGGTTCCTATGGAGAAACCCAGCCAATCACCAAGGCCCAGGGGGCATGTCAAGGCACCTGTTCAAAATGCTCTGGCCACCTCGTAGCTCCTTTTTCTCCTCCTGGCCCCTCCTCTACCAGAGTGGGAGGAGGGAGGAAAAGCGCTTTCTCTTCCTTCCTCCTTTGGTTCACTGGAGGGGAGGGACAAGAGAAAGAACGAGCTCCACCCCTCTTTTTTTTACAAGAGGGGAGATGACGGGGACCTGTTTGGAGTCCCTGGCCTCCTTGTTTGGAGGGAAGAACAACAGAAGGTGGTTATCAGAGTCAGATTAGAGTGATCAGGAGGTTTCATTCTTTCAGAAACCTTGTAAGTTTTGAAAAAACAAATCCTCTGCCCTGATCTCCTGTACATTTTTTTGTTTGATTGTGCTTTCTTTTGTCCTCTTCCCTCCCTCCCCACTCCCATGCATTGCAGGCAGGGGTAATTACTAATTTTATGAGCCCAGTTGGAAGGGCTGTGCTGCCTCTCCTCTTATGCTTTAAAATATTTTCTTGGTGCTTGCTGTTTTAGTTTTTCACCCCGTGTGAGTCCCTGTCACCCTAATTGTCTGCTTTCTGTTTGGGGAATTTTTTTGGAGGGGGATGGATGAAAGGGTTTCTAATCTTCACTGGAATGTTCACTGCATTAAAAATGACCCCCTTTTCAGTAGCAGTTTCAAGGCTTTTCTTCTGTAAGAAGGCCACCATGCCACTATGTTGATTCAATAATGGCTAGTCTTTGCATAAATGTTTCTCATCTGGTTGCAGCAGCTGCCTTTTACATTGCAAGTTTAGTTTGCAACAGAACTGTGTAGCATGTTCTGATGGACAAGTGGAATTTCATGCTTCTGCTTTTGTGGTGTGCTAAAGACTTAACATAATATTGTTGGCTTGAGATGGTTCGCGTGCTTGCTCTGTGTTTGTATGTGCACTGCTGGGGTTCCCCCTCTTCTCCCTCTGCCTGCAGTAGAATCTGAGCAGACTGGGAGATAAAGCTGTTTGTAAAGAAACAACTCCTCCCCTGAATTATGACAATGGAATTGGTGGCCCCCATCATTGATGGGGTCTGACTCTGTCCTCCATTGACCTCCCAGATATGGAGCCTAGAGGTGCTCCTCAATGCGCAGCTCTGCCTGAATCTCCAGGTGGGGGCTGTGGCGAGGAGTGCTTTCTGCCAGTTGCATCTGTTGCAATGGCGTCAAATGTTTGTTTTGGACTCTGACCTGGCCACAGTCATCCATGCTTTCATCACCTCTCGACTAGACTACTGTAACGCGCTCTACGTGGGGCTACCCATGGTGACGGCTTGGAAATTGCAGCTGGTGCACAATGCGGTGGCCCGTCTCCTAGTGGGACTGGGCCGCTGGTAGCATATTACACCAGTGCTCCACTCTCTGCACTGGCTGCCAGTTATTTTCCGGGCCCGATTCAAGGTGTTGGTTTTAACCTATAAAGCCCCAAATGGTCTGGGTCATGCCTATCTGCGAGACCGGTTCAAGGTGTTGGTTTTAACCTATAAAGCCCCAAATGGTCTGGGTCATGCCTATCTGTGAGACTGCCTCGCTCCCCGTGTTCTGGATCAGTCCCTGTGGTCATCCGGGGATGCCCTGCTCAAGGTCCCCTAAGTTTATTGGGTGGCCACGCAGGAGAGGGTGTTCTCGGTGGCTGCACCACACCTATGGAACTCCCTTCCAGTGGGGGCTCAGCTGGCCCCGGACTGCCCCTCTTTTCAGAAAAGTTGCAACACCTGGCTGTTCCACCAAGTGTTTGGTGGGGAGACGGGTGATGGGAGGGGGTTAGGAGGTGGGGGGTTAGGGGTCGGTTGTTCTATCTGTTTTCTCATTTTACTGTTTTGATTGTTTTTTATTGTTGTAAGCCGCACCGAGCTGCCTGTGACAGGAAGGGCGGGGTAATAAGTTTTTGAAATAAATAAATAATAAATAAATAAAATAAAATGTGAGTGATCAGAAGCTTGTTGCTTTGTAAAGAAGGTTCTTTGAGAGGTCTCTAAACATTCTCACTACTTGGTTGTGTATGGCAGGCTCACCATATTCAAATAATAGACTATGTGATGGTCTTGAGCTCCTCTAGTATAAAAAAGCACTCTCCCCCACAGAATGACAGTTCCTTCCAACCCTTTCTAGGAATATTCCATGAGGGGCTTGAAGGGTAGGTGTTGTGATAATGTTCAGAGCTATCGCGAAGAACCTTGTTTACAAGACAACAACCCTGTTCTCCTTCAAGTGATTCCTCACAGGCCATTTTTACATGGCTCTGTCGGATGGGGGATCCATGGTCATTTTGGTGCATGGGTGGGGTGTGCACATGGCTCAACACGCATCCCTACTCAGCCCCACTCATCCACACCCACGGAGCAACCGCCATTGCCCCCAGTTTATCCATGCAAGGGGAAGAGATCGGGGGTGACTGGGGATGCGTGTTAGGTGGGCAGACGCAGGCACCCCCAGTCACTGTGGGCACGTGCGCTGCGTCATTAACACGGGGCTCCCCCACCCATGAACACTCAGAAATCTGCGTGTTCATGGATGGACAAGGCCTGTGTAAAAAGGGTCACATTCTCACAACTGTCTTACTTATAGTATCATAGGAAGCAATTTAGGATGTAAAGCAATATCTATTCTATCTTGGAAATGCTGCAAATATGGTTCTGAGATTATTATGGCTGCTATTTCACTAACTCTTCTTAATGAAGCTATTGCTAAAAGGAATACTGTCTTTAAACCCCCACCCCATAACTAGTTCATTTGTGCCCCCTATATAATGATTTCACGCTGCCCCGGGGGTGCAAATGAACTGGTTATGGGGTGGGGGCAGCGTGTATTGATCATGGGGGAACAACTGAACTAGTTATATATATGTCTCTTTTCATGGCATAATGTGCTTAATAGGCTGACTACATTTTGTGTGTCTTGTGTGTTTGATAGCACTTCCCCTAGGCCCACTGGAGAGGGGGGCCCATCTTGGCCAGGGGCCTATTGCACCCTAGCTACTCCCCTGCTAATGGCTAGTCTTTGCATGACTAGTCCCTCTCTGGTTGCAGCATATGCCTTTTACATTGCAAGTTTAGTTTTCAACAGAACTGCATGGAACTTCATGCTGCTGCTTTTGTGGTGTGCTAAAGACTTAACATAATATTGTTGGTGGCTTGAGATGGTTTGCTTTGCTTGTTCTGTGTTTGCATGTGTAGAAGGGCTGTATGCTTTAAAATATTTTCTTGGCTTTTGCTGTTTTAGTTTTTCAACCTGCATGAGACCCTGTCACCCTAATTGTCTGCTTTCTGTTTGTTTGGGGGGGTTTTTTGGAGGGGGATGGATGGAAGGGTTTCTAATATTTGCTGGAATGTTCGTTGCACTTAAAATGATCCCTTTGCAGTGTCAGTTTCAAGTCTTTTCTGCTGCAAGAAGGCCCCACCATGTCACATGTTGGTTCACTAATGGCTAGCCTTTGCATGAATGTTCCCTTTCTGGTTGCAGTAGATGCCTTTTACATTGCAACAAAACCATGTAGCATGTTTTGGGGACAAGTGGAACTCCATGTTGATGCTTTTGTGGTCTGCTAAAGACTTCACATAATATTGTTGGCTTAAGATGGTTTGCTTTTCTCGCTCTGTGTTTGCATGTGCACTGCTCGCCTCACCTACCATTGGCCAGGCCCCACCTACCATTGGCCCCTCCCACTTCTGTCCCTGACGTGTACCCCACCAGCCTTGAAACCCACCAGCCTCCACTGGTATGTTACCTATCCCCTTTCTAATGGAAGATTACTATAATTTTAGACAGTGGTATGAAAACATTTAGTAATATGTTTCCATCATATAGATCTGCCAGAGAATATAAAATCAAACATGCAGAATTTTCACATTATCCTAATTAAACAGAGTTACAGCTAAACCTAATCACAGAAGGTTTCTGTCATTTACCAAATGGACCTGGAAATCTTGAGAGAGCTGATCTTCTGAATAAATGAAGATGTCATCAGAGTATACTATAATTAGTCCAATATGCCCCTAAACATGTCACTGAGTTCTGTGGTGTGACTGGGAATTCATCAGACTGAATGGCTTGGTGAGGTACTTGTAGTGACCAGAACAGGTTCAAATGTTGTCTTTCATTTATCCCCAGTCTGAATGCATGTGAGATTGTAGGCTCTTTGGAGGTCTAACTTTGTGTATTCCAGATAGAGTGTACCTAGTTCAGCATTATGATTTGTAATGTTTACCTGATTAAACACAATTGGAGATCTGTGAGTAAATGCAGAATGGATCACTCCATTATTCCATTCCATTCCAATTTAATTTATATCCCGGACTCTCCTATACACAGATAGCTGGAGGCAGCTCACAACAAACATTATAATAATACATAATACAAATAATACATTCTTATACAGTCAATTTCAATAATAAGAATCCCCTGAATAACAACCCAAGCCTAACCCTTAACAAAAATCTCACAATATACCCTCCATCAATCTGGCAGTCGTCTTATACCTACTCGCAGGTAGTACCAGAGACCCTGCCCTACCTACACTTCCACCTCCACCCTGCTGCAACCAGGGAGGAGCCCTCCTCCACCCCTCTGCTCTCACCAGGGGGGGACAGTCTCTTCCTGCACAATAAACACATATACCTCCTCCTCCATCCAGATGCTAATCACACCAACACCATCTGCCGGCCCCAGTTGCCTGACCCAGCTGAAGGGCACAGCCAAAGGGCAGGCCCTTTTGGATGTGCCCCTTCAGCACAGGTCCCTGGCACGGCCTCCAGCTGCTCCCTGCCTTTGAGGGAGCGACCTGGAAGCTGACCTCCTCACGCCCCCCCCTCCTTGCAGTGGAGCCACCAACAGCCTAGCCCAGCTGTCAGATGGGGGAAGTGGATAAGAGCATCCCCCAGCCCATTGATGTCCCACAGTCCAGCTGAATGGTAGGGGGAACCTGCTATCAAAGTTCTCCAGGGGGGGCTGCTCACATTTTCTCCCTGCTGTAGATCCCCAAAACGGGGGGAGGAGCGAGCCCAGCATATCCCCCGTGCCAGATCCCCCAGGGGAACCAAACACCACGACCCCAAGCATAGTCTCCAAAGGGGGTGGTTGGGCCACAGCCAATCCCCAAGTTCATTTTCGGGTCCAGCCCTCGGCCCAGCATACCACGAGGTCCGCTGCCACTCACTCCATCACTCCTCGCCCTCACAGCACCACTGCTACCTCCAGCCTCCTCTATTCGAGCAAAACTGGGAATGCCTATTGTTCCTGCTGCAATCCACAAACTGCTCCCTGCCTTTGAGGGAGCGACCTGGAAGCTTCGCCTCCTCATGCCCTGTCCCCTTCCTTGCAGCGAAGTCACCGACAGCTCCGCCGATTATGACATAGTGTTCCTTCTTAGGAATGACCAAAGGTGGCTGCTGTTGGAGGCAGGATGCTGGGCTGAAGGGGCCAATGGTCTGATCAAGTGCAGCACTTATGTTCTGATGGTTTAATTCTTCAACCCCTACAGCTCTGCATTCTTGTTATTTTTCATATAATCTAATATTTGACTTTGCCTTATGTAATAAAAGGCAGGATATCTTATGTAACTTCTTTTGAAAAAAATTAGTAAAATGCCATAACAAAATGTATATGGAAATTCAACAGTTAAGTATTAAATTACATGTATTAGTATTACCCATTGAGTTTAACTTTACTAAAATTTAACTGTGTATAATCCATTACAATCTGCTGTGGATTTCTGAAACAGTTGTGTTAGAAACTAATAGAAAGTATTCATGTCTTAAAGTAGGACTAATTCGTTTTTCCCAAATGGAAAATCTAGCAAAGCAAATCCAAGGTTTGTGGCTTGGTTCCCGATGGTAAAAACAGAAGGTTTTGTGTTCGTGGAATACCTTCCCCACTGGCAACAACTGGACTCAGAACAGATCCATGTGTGTTGTCTTTGGGGTTGACTCAGAGTGGATATAGATGATAGGAGTTGCAGCCATCATCTCAGAAAGGTGCAGTTGAACTCATATTATGGGCAAAGCCAGGACAGAAGTTGTGGACATTGAAAGGGGTTTAGATGATCCCCCAAACCTAGAGCTGAGATGAGAGCAAGTTCCAAAGGGAAATACTGACCTTTTGGGAGTACTTGCAAGTGTCTGTGGGTACTTTGTCAGTTTCCGGCGCTTCTAAATTTCCACTATTTTTTCATCATTTTCATCACTTACTGGGACTTTTTGTCACTCTCCAGGAATTTTACAATAGTTTTTCTGCAGTATTGCAGAACATTCATGGCAATTCTCACCACTTTCCCAGTACTTAGCCAGCAAGTTTTCATCTCCCCAGTCCCTGGGGTTATACATGGGGTACACATGAGGCTTGGAATCCGTCCATGATAGTCCTGTTCAACTTGAAGAAATAATGGAAAATAGTGAAAACAGCAGGAAAGTCGGTAAGTTTCTGTGTTGCGTGAATCTCTCTGAATGCTCCACTTCCGATGGAAACAGCACTCACTGAGACTCAGATTTCTCGTTTCAGACCTACCCAAAATCACAAGTCCAACTATCGTAGTTCATTCTCAAAGGGTGCAAAGTAGGGATGGGTGAACGCAGTTCGGAAGTTCAGAGTTCGGACTGATCTCGACCAGTTCGGTTGACCAAACTGAACTTCCGGACTGAACTCGATTTTTGAACCGAACTGAACCAAATTTCTGAACTCAGCTCTGTTCACGCATCCCTAAAAAATAACATTCCATTTAGTTCAATGGGGTTTGAATTTCCGAACTTTGTTTGGAAGTTTGGAGTTCAGACCGAACTCAAACAGTTCGGTCGACCGAACCGAACTTCCGAACTGAACCAAATTTCTGAACTCAGTTCTGTTCGCCCATCCTTAGTGCAAAGAGGCCTGTGGTCTTGGCTATTGCAGTGCTTTTTTTTAACTATAGCAATGTTCTCTTTTATTCTTAAAGGAAAAGCCCTGGTGTAAAAACAGATTATACACAGTCTATAACAAGAAGTGAATTCACCCCTTAAAGATTTAGTTAAAATCCATAAAAATGTATACTCTTCCCTCCCCTTTCATATTATAATTACAAACTAGAATAAAAAAAAATTAAGGATACAAAAAATGAATTTCACATTATCATACATCTGGTATATTACCAAACTATAGGTCACTCAGGGTCTTCCAGTTGGAGTACTGGCTCTCAATCACTTCAGCTTCTCCAGTAAAAAATGACTTATGTAGCCCTACAAGCCTCTTGCTCTTTCTTCTGCCCAAAAGGGAGACCCATTAAGTTGCTTTAATTAGCTAGACTGAGAATACTCACAGCCACTTGACTTGCCTGACTCATGGAAAATTCCATAAGTAGGGTATATCCTCACTTACGCAGAAGTTACAAAGCCTCCTAGCTCTGTACACAGCTCTTTTATTTTGCACCCAGTTTGAGTAACCTTAAAGGCAATAAAAACTAAGTAGTATAGTGATATTTTTATTGGATGAACTACAGTTGGTGAAGGTATGCAAGCTTTCAGACCACACAGAGTCCTTTGTCAGGCAAGTCAGTAGCTAGAACTGCTGACTGAACAAAGCAGTATAGCTATATGCAGTGATTGGAAACACTGGCAAAGGGAAAGAAGGGGAGGAGAAGATGGGAACGAGACTCGGGGAGGAGGTCTGCATTTCAAAAGGGCGGAATACAATAAGTTCGGAAGAATAAGAACTACTGACAGTAAGAGTACACAGTTATTAGACTTACAAATTTCTGTAATGGCTTGTGAAACTCATGTCCAAATTGAGTCCATTGTTCTTTGTATCTATTACAGCTTAAAGGTGTTGCACAGATTTCCTTTTAAGACAAGGACAGAGAGGTCAGAAATAGAGTTGGTCACTCTGGGAGAAGTGAGTGCCAATTTTAGAATCTGTGCTCTTGTCCATGACCTTTTTTCTGTGTGAGTTCATGCATTTTTTGCAAGGGTTGATGGGTTTCACTTACATAGTTCTCATGGGGGCATTTAGTGCACTGAGTGAGGTATACCAGATTTTTAGCTTTGCAATTGTAGGACCCTTGTATTCTGAATAGGTTTCCATAGGATGTCTGGATGACATGATCACTGCATATATCTACACTGCTTTGCTAAGTCTGCAGTTCTTGCTCCTGACTTGCCTGACGAAGGACCCTGTGAGGTCCAAAAGCTTGCATACTTCTACCAACTGTAGTTGGTCTAATAAAAGATATCACTGTACTACTTTGTATCTATTGCTTATATTTGAGGCCAACATGGCAACCTTACTTCCTCTATACTAACCTTAAAGAGGCAGTCCTAATTAATTAGTTCATATGGGTTTCACTCACACACATTTCTCCAGGAAGCTGTTGGTAGGGATTGGCAAATGCGGTTCGGAAGTTCGGAGTTCAGACCGAACTCGACCAGTTCGGTTGATCGAACCGAACTCGTTTTTCGAACCGAACCGAATTTCCAAACTCGGCTCTGTTCACCCATCCCTAAAAGATAATATTCCATTTAGTTCATAGGGATGGGCGAACAGAACTGAGTTTGGAAATTCGGTTCGGTTCAGAAATTTGGTTTGGTTCGGAAATTTGGTTCAGTCGACTGAACTATTCGAGTTCGGTCTGAACTCCGAACTTCCAAACAAAGTTTGGAAATTTAAACCCAATTGAACTAAAAGTAATATTATCTTTTAGGGATGGGTGAACAGAGCCGAGTTCGGAAATTCGGTTCGGTTTGAAAATCGAGTTCGGTTCGGAAGTTTGGTTTGGTTGACCAAACTGGTTGAGTTCGGTCCGAACTCCGAACTTCCGAACCACGTTCACCCATCCCTATTTGTTCAATGGGGTTTGAATTTCCGAACGAGTTCGGACTGAACTCGAATAGTTCGGTTGACCAAACCGAACTTCCGAACCAAACCGAATTTCCGAACTGAACTGAACTGAACTGAATTTCCAAACTCAGTGCTCTTCGCCCCTCCATAGTTGGTGGTGTCAACCAACTCCATATGCCTGAGGAAAAGAAGTGCAGAGGATTGGCTGCTGCCTTCACTTGTTCTGTCAATCCAGACCTATTGGTCTGGATTGACCAATAGGACCAGACCTCATTGCACCTTTCATTCCTTAAAGAAAAAGTTTAATTAGAAGTCCTCACTCACCCTTGACCCAAAGCATCCCTGGTGGACCCCTGTTAGGCTGGGGACAGAGTGTTGCGGATTCACCTGATTTGGGCCAATACAGTTCAGGGTGCTAGCTACTATTAAGTTGTACCTCATGAAATACTGATCTTCACATTCTCTAATCCACTGGTCTCTCTTGCTCCTGCCTACAGTCCTCAAGTCTTTGTGTTGACAGTGCTGGCTACAAAACATAAGGATGAGGCTCTTCCTGTCCCTTTTTTAAAAAGGCTCCAGAGGAGATACAGAAAACTAAAGTGAGCCTGATGTCAGTGAGTCTGATGTCAATGTCTGGCAAATTGGTGGAGGCAGTTGTTATTGGGCCTATCAGCATAAAAGGGGAGAACCAACATGGTTTTAACAAACTGAAGTCATGCCTCAGTAATCTATTAGTAAGTTAACAAGGCGAGCCAAAAAGCAACTTGCTAAAGATGCTAAACCTAGTAATAAAAACTTTTTCAAGTACATCAGAAGCCGGAAGCCTGCAAGAGAGTCAGTTGGGCTGTTACATGACCAGAGGCTGAAAGGGGTGCTTAAGGGAGGAAAAGGACATTGCAGAGAAGCTGAATGAGTTCTTTGCTTCGGTCTTCACTGCAGAGGATGTTGGGGAGATACTAGGGGTGGGAAACTGGTAGAATCCGGTATCCTATAATGCCGGTAACGGGCGTACCGGCATTATCGGATTCGACCCGGTAATCCGGACCCGGTACCGGATTCCGGGGTACCGGATTTTTTTACATTGCAGCCATTTAAAAATGGCTGCAATGTAAAAAAACTTAAAGCCTCAGCCAAAAAGTTTTTTTAAAAAAAACCCTCCCCGAGTCCAGGCTGCGCGGGTGGAAGGGGGG
>QEPC01005778.1:1480606-1494531 GCA_003113815.1 Sphenodon punctatus
GATCATAGGTATAGGAATAGTGGCTCAGCAGGATAAAGAGTCAGACAGAGCAGAGTGAAAGAGGTGAGTTTTAAGGAGAGATTTGAAGGTATGAAGGGAGGGGGCAAGGCGGAATGGGGCCTGGTGGGGGTTGGGTTGTGCGGGGGTATTGTTTTGGTGTTTTTTTTTTAATTATGGGAATGTTGATTTTAATGAATTTTAAAATGTTGTTAGCCGCCCCAACATGCTTGTGGCAGGAGGGGGCAGCATACAAATGCTGTTATAAATAAATAAGTAAATAAATAAATAAATAATGCTGCTATATAAATCCATGGTGCAACCACATCTTGGATACTATATGCAGTTCTGGTTTCCCCATCTCAAAAAAGATGTAGTAGAACTAGAAAAGATGTAGAGAGAGGCAATAAAAATGGAATGACTTCTGTATGAGGAGAGGCTCGATAGGTTGGGGCTCTTTCAACTTGAAGAGGAGGCGACTTAGAGGGGATATGACAGAGGTTTATAAAATCATGAGTAGCATGAAACAAATATGGAGCTGTTATTTATCCTTCCAAATAATATTAGAACTTGGGGACACCCCATGAAATTAACTGGCAGCAGAGTTAAAACAAAACAAAGCACCTTTCCACTCAATGTACAATTAACTTGTGGAACTTGTTTCCAGAGGTTAGTAGCATAGTTGGGTTTAATAAGGTGTGACAGGATCATCCTCACCTGCAGTAAGTCCTGGCAGAATTAGAACCTGACCCCCACAATCATTCTCTTAGGGAATTATACAGGTACAATTATACAGGTACAATTCCACCATATATAGTCTCATATACAACAGGGTTACCTTCTGACCTGGCATGCACCTTCCTCAGACCAGAAACCCCTTGTCCATTATCCACCATTTTCTGGGTTCTCTGGGTCACTCCCTCTGTACCCCAGCAGAACCCTCAACTCAGACAAACCCATTGTGACTGCTCCTGAAGCAGAACTCTCTCCTGCTCCTACCCCTTTCAGGCTTCTTCTCACTGAGGCAGAGACTCCACTCCAGTCCTTCCTGCCTCTTTGCAGCCAGTCTCCTTTTCCTGAAACAGAGCTTTGCCTAGCTCCTGCCTCTGTCGGCTTCTCTTTCTCAGCTTTCTCTTAATGCTCTAAGCTTTCCCATGACTCTCCTCCCTGGTATGGCTCTGCCATGTCCAGTTTCACCTGTCTGCAATTACCCTGGAGATGCACCTTAAGCACCTCTTTAAAGGGCTAGTGGCCCAATGGGACTCTGCCCTGTCACATAAGGATTGGCTAAATTCTTGGAGGATAGGTCTATAAATGGCTATAAGTCAAGTAGGTCAGAGGACATAACCTCTGACAACTGGGAGTGAACAGTAAGGAATAGATTGTTCCATTATGATCTGTTGTGTAGTTCTCCAAAGTGGCCAAGAGTGGCCACTGTTGGAGATTGGATGCTGTGCTTAGTGGACTGTTGGTCTGACCAGGTATGGAACTATTTATTAGGCCTGTAGCGAAAGCTGTTGCTCCCTTTTCATCATTCCATACTGATATGATGATAGTGATCTCAACCTTCCATCGGATATTTGGTCTTTCCCCATTGCCTGTCGAACGGTAATGGCTCCTGCGATTTTCAACTTCTGGTCTTCTGTGTCTCCTGATTTCCACTGGAATACCTAATTAGCGGAAAACCAGTGGAAAAGTCAAGCCGCACAGTACCTCCTGGTGGAGCAGTTAAGTAAAGTTGCTGCTGCACTGCTGCCACCATGACCAGGCAGGGCCAGACCAGTCTGAGCCCACTGCCACCGTGATGCGTCTCCATGAAGCCCCACTAGTGTTTTGTTTTTTTAGTCAGCTTGACCAAGCTCAGCCCTGGCTGCCACATGTCGCCCCCCCCCAAGCATACATGTGACCTGAAGCCACGCACCCTCACCTCGCGCATGGGGAAAGTTACATTATCACATTTGTACATTCATTTCTCACAAATGTGAGAATGTTTGGATCCATCTCAAAGAACCGTGTTTACAAGGTAACAACCTTCTGAAGTTGAACAGAGTGCTGCCTCACCTGCCCTGTACAGCATGGGAGCTGTGGTGCATGTGAGGGTGGCAGCAGCAGCATGAGGCAGACTGGAGTCAGGAGGAGAGAGGTGGCTGCTGGTGCCAGAGCATGTAGTGCTGTGAAAAGCAACTCAATCAGGTAAAGTGACTGGTGTTTGTTGTTTTTGTTGATTTCAGTGCTCCAACTTCCCCCTGGGGGTGGTGTAGTGGTTTGTAGCAGGGAAAGTGAATTAAAGCAACTACTGTTCCTATGTTGGCTTGTTGCAATTTTTTGAAGATTTGAAATCTCTTTGCCACGCTTCGCTTGTACTGGTGTGGTAGTTTGTTCCCCATATGGTACAGGTTAACCCTGATTCTGCAAGCTGCTTTGTCCAAGCGACACCCCCTTAATTCGATGTTCTATGGTGGTATCTTACAGGATCAGAGACACTGAAAGGAGGGGGTGGAATAGTGCAAGTACTATCAATGCACAGGAAAAAAATCAACAGAAAGAGCTGCATCTCTAAGCCAATGTTGCTGCCTCTTGCAAATTTTGTTTGTTTTTTTAATCACAAGTCTCTAGCTATTTAGTTTTCCTTAAAGCTTCAACTTCTGGTCATTTTATGAGAATCTCTGCATCAGCCTTCACAAAATATAAGATTTCAACCTTTGTGGTTTTAGAAACATCATTCCATTTAAGTGTGCAAAAAATATGGCAACTACAAAGAATGAACCCTTACTCTTTTTTTGAACTTGTGATTTTCGTGTGGCCTGACTTAAGATTCTGAATGTTTGGGGGAGACAATTCAACTTATCCTTAGTTACAAGAATTTTAGAGGCAGAGAGCTGTGTCTTGCTAACTTCAAACAAGTTAGGAGTGTCTCCACTGCTTCTAGTCCTCAATTTGAGCCAAACTTTGTGAATCACTTTTACTTCCAGATGAAGTCAGTGGGAGCTGTGAAAAGTCCTTTTACACAGTGTGGGGAGGATCATCCCCCAGCCCTGCCTAATCCTGCCTGCCCTAAGAGTCTTAACCAATTGAAAGCAAATTATGGAGAATATTTCCGCTGGAAATATTGCTTCCACAGGGAGTGGAAACTGCCTGTAAGTTGAAGACTTTCTGTGCTGAAGTAGTGGGGAAAAAAACATGCGGAAAAGTGGTCGCAAAAACAACGGAAATTGAGAGGGAAAGTAGTGGCATGAAGCACAGCTTACAATCTGAGTTGCTCGAGATGGAAGGGCAGTTTCTGGCAGAAAGATTTTGCTCCGGGGGAATGCCGTTTCAGGCCTACTTTTTATGTTCTTTCCACTCTTTGAGCAGAAGGAGATGGGGAAATCATGTGGGTTTCATCATGTGCCAAGGTGTCTTACTGAAACAGGAATTCATATAGAATGTCCGCTTCTTGGAGTGGTAGGTCACTGTGGATATTCTCCTCACTTTCTTCCTTATGCCTAATCTTTCTTATTTGACATTCAGTCAGACTCCAGGACCCAGAGCTCTACCTACAGCCATAAACCTTAAGGATCAGGCAGTAAGGAAGAAGCACTCTCTCATAGGCTGAGTCATATGCAAGTTTAACATTCAGACAGACTGGCTCACTCAGCACTTCCTCCTCTTTTGGGAATGAGAGTTGAATTGCTCAGCCAGATTTTTCTCACCTGGATTAAGTTGCAAAAGCAGTGGCAAATTCAAGCAAGAATTGCTCTGGTGAAGGTGAAGAACCCCATCACTCACGCCCCAAAACTTCAGTACCCCAAGTAATATTGGGTGATTAGCAGTGTAGTAAAAACAATCAAGTCTGGAGGACATGGTTGTTTTGTTCCTTTGAGCCTCCCTAATCCCACCCCCTTGTTAATCACATCTATTCCATAAGTTTACAAAAGATCTGTAGCTGAACTCTCTACCTCTCTGTCACACCTTAGTGGAAAAAATACCAAAATGAAGGAAAAGACTATGTCAGGGGTGGGAAACGTTTCCTAATCCAGAGACCTGCATCCATTTACCACAATGGAGTCAACGAGCCGTATGTGGCTCTAGACCAAATTGTGCCCACTTCTGGACTATTCCCTTCCTTCCACACACAGGGGGACATGCCTCATTTGTCACCTACCTCCACTTCCCTGCCCTTTAGCCAGTTATCGGCCGGTCTCTAACCTTCCCTTTTTAGGGAAGGTTATTGAACGGGCTGTGGCACGGCAGCTCCCAGAACATCTGGACCACACCGATTTCCTTGCCCCTTTCAGTCTGTTTTTTGGCCTGGGTATGGTACGGAGACTGCATTGGTGGCCTTGGTTGACGATCTCCATCTGGCATTGGACCAAGGTCGTCATACCTTACTGGTCCTGCTAGACATTTCAGCTGCATTCGACACAGTCAATCACGAGGTGTTGGTGACTCACCTGCGGGGCCGTGCCAGGATTGGAGGAACGGTCTTGGACTGGTTTCGTTTATTCCTGAATGGGAGAACCCACTGGGTGGCCTTAGGGGAGTGTACGTCTTCTCCCCGGGACATCATGTGTGGAGTCCCGCAGGGTGCCATTCTGTCCCCCCTCTTGTTTAACATCTATATGCAGCCATTAGGGGAGATCATGTGAGGGTTTCAGGGCATGCAATGTCATCAGTATGCTGATGACACTCAGCTCTACCTCTCCTTTTCCATCTTCCCAGGTCATGCAGTCTCCCTATTTTCCCAGTGCCTGTCAGCTATGGGGGCTTGGATGAGGTTGAACCATCTGCAATTGAATCCTGACAAGACGGAGGTGATGTTGATGGGCAAGGGCTTGGAGGGCCTGGAGAGGGGTTGAATCTCCACTTGTTGGGGGGGGTTTCGCCCTCCCATGGTCTCTCAAGTGCGGAGTCTGGGTGTGCTCCTCGATTCACGGTCAAGCCTGGAATCTCAGGTTGTAGCTGTGGCGGGGAGTACATTTCAGCTGTTACATCTTGTCCGGCAGCTTCGCCCGTATCTTTCAGACTCTGACCTTACCACTGTCATCCATGCCTTCATCACCTCGAGACTGGATTACTTCAATGCGCTTTACATGGGGCTGACCGAGAAGCTGTTCCGGAGGCTGCAGCTGGTTCAGAATGCCACGGCCCATCTCCTTACGGGGACAGACCTCAGGGAGCACATGACACCAGTGCTCTGGACTCTGCACTGGCTGCCTATAAAGCACCAGGCCAGGTTCAAGGTGCTGGTTTTAACCTTTAAAGCCATTCACGTCCTGGGCCCTACTTATCTGCGGGACCACCTCACTCCCCATGTGCCCATGCGATCCTTGAGATCGTCAGTGGGAGTCTTTTTGGAGGTTCCCCGAGCAAGGTGGGTGACCACCAATGCTAGATCCTTTTCAGTGGCCACCCCTGTGCTGTGGAATTCGCTCCTGGAGGAGCCTCGGTTGGCCCCCACTCTCCTGTTATTTTGGCGTTTGTGTAAGGCCTGGCTGTTCCGCCAGACCTTCCGCCAGGTAGGTTGGTTGAGGGGTGGTGGTGGTGGTTGCTTTTACCTGCATATTTGTAAAATTTTAATTGTTTTATTTTTTTAAATTGTTTTATATTGTTTTCCACCGCCCCGGGATGCCCTGTGGCCAGGAGGGGTGGGATAAAAATTGGATATAAATAAATAAAAATAAAAAAATGATGCCCACAACAATGCTGAAAAGTCAGTATTGACTGGATGTGCTCACAATCCTGCATCCCAGCCAGTTGTTGTTGTTATTATTATTATTATTATTATTATTATTTATTAAGCATTTATATAGTGACAGCAATGTACCTGGTGCTTTACAAAGTAATGGAATAGATACGGTTCCTTCCTTAGGGCTTACAATCTGAGAGATGGGGAGTGTGTGTGTGTGTGTGTGTGTGTGTGTGTGAGATGAAGGAAGGGGAACAGAGGGAGAGACAAGGAGTGTAACATTCATAAAGATGCGAGGTTCCAGGTGCACGTGTTTGGCTTGGTTACATCAAGAATGATCACTGGCTGGTCCGTGAGGTGAGGATATGAGTACACACTTCAGGTAACAGACTGAACTGGAATCAAGCAAGAGTTTGGTGAGGGGAGCGAGGAGTCGGGGAGGGCAGAGTGGAAGAGGTGGGTCTTGAGGAGGAATTTGAAGGTACGAAGGGAGGGGGCAAGTTAGATATGGGCAGGGAGGGAGTTCCAGGTATGTGGGGCATCTAGGGAGAAGGGACAAAGGCAGTTAGGGGAGCAGGGGAGGCATGGAAGGATGAGAGAGGGGACAGAGGAGGAACGGAGTTCACAGACTGGAGTACAGAGGGAAATTAGCGCAGAGCAGTAGCGGGGGAGCAAGGTTGTTAAGAGCTTTATAGATGAAGATTAGGAGCTTGTGCAGGATTCGTTCAGGAAGGGGGAGTCAGTGAAGAGAGGAGGGGCTGCATGTGGTCAAAGCGACGGGCGAGGTGGATGACCCTGGCAGCAGGGTTTTGGACAGACATAAGGGGAAAAAATTGATAGCAGGGGAGGCCACTGAGAAGGAGGTTACAGTAATCAAGGCGAGAGATGACCAGGGCGTGGACAAGGGTTTTGACAGAGGAGAGAGAGAGGAAAGGGCAAATCTTAGCAATGTTATGGAGGGAGAAGTGACAGTTACATAAATTGTCCTACAGGATTGGTCAATCTGGCTGTACATTATACTACTCTTATTTAACCAACATCACAAGCTGGGCTGAGGTGGGCATCGGGGCTACGAGGAGTGGGCAATTGTCCCTCTGGCACAGGCAGTGAAAATGGTGCTGCTTTTCTTCATACCAGAATAGGAAGACCTGATGTCCTGAAAAATCTATTGAAAATCTAGGTCCTTTACCACAGGCCACAAAGCAAACCATCTAAAAGTGGGTGGCAGCCTCCCTCCAGCCCAGTTCTGTAAACCCCTAAATTTGGCAAGACTTGTGGATGGGTGGGTGGGTATCCAAATGGATTGAAAATACCTTCTTGATAAACTCAGCTCTTTCTTTTACACACATCTTAAAGTTCCGGATTTTTCAATCTTCTGGGTTTACAAGTCCACAAGTAAGTTACAGATTCATTTTTCACACACACACACACACACACACACACACACACACACACACACACACACACAACCCTGAGGCAGTTCCTGGATGCATTCTTCACACAAACACTGCCCTGAGGCAGCCTAAAGTAGCCGCAGCTGTAGAAATGACAGGCTGCCATGGAAACCAAGGGACCACAGGTGCCCGGAGCAAAGCAGTTTACCAGGAGAACTTTTTACACACAAAAATTTTGGGAGAAGTTCTACGCGAAAGTTCAAAGACCCAGATGTTTAAGATCTGGGTGTGTGATTTAGCCACACAGAAAGTTCAGGATGTAACAGCAAACATACAGGAGAAATGTGTGTGTGTAAAAACACCCCCTGTTCCATGCTGTGAAATTTGAAATCAGATAAACTGGTCAAGCTGGAGTCTCCTCAGCAAGTAAGAGCATGTACTTGCAGTAGAGTGGTATTTCAGCATCTTTCTGATCCTGAGGAAAGCATTGTAAGGGGTTTTCTGCCATTATATCAGAATAAGAGAATACTAAATGCAAGATAATTTAGATTTTCCTCTTGCTGTATATGTTTTTCAGCAGATGTTGCAATTACATTTCAAGGTGCTCTGTGTCTCCATCAACATGGATAGGAAATAGGTTTAAGGGGTCCTCCCCCCCCCCGACGTACCAAGAGTACGACTCTTGGCTAGGACCAGTCCTAGATTCTACATTACCTTATTGGTCTTATGTTTTAGGGCATTTTTAGATGAGCAGGCCAATCTAGCAGACTGAAAAATCTGCTTTAAAAATAGTCATACTGCTCACGCATTATTTTGAAAACTAGATTTGTCAAACCAAATCAGTTTTTTAAAATAATCTGTGAGCTTCCGGGCACCGCTGTTTTCAATGGTGACTGGCAACATCTGGTGTGTGTAACACCCCCCGCACCACTTTTTAAAAAGTGGATTTTTCAATCCACTAGATTGGCCTGTTTGTCTAAAAACGCCTTCAGTTCACTGCACCCAAGTCTTAGCAGCTCAATTGCAGCTGCTCCTCAGAAAATCAGTAGTCAGGACTTCAGAGTAGTGGCTCTGCCAGCTAATTGCAAAGCAGGAATGGCTCATCCTGGGAGATTCTTTAAAGGTCTGCACATATGTATTTTGTGGCTCTCGGCTTTGGTACACACCACTACCTGTAAAAGGAGATCTGAATGTGCAAGCGGTTTGACTTGGCAGAGACAATTGTTCTTGAACCCTGTGATGTTTTTAACCACTTGTGAGGAGATGGGGTCATGCAGGGATGGGTCTCTTTTTGCCTTATCTCTCTATCACAAGGCCAGGGGTACATGACCAGATTTCAGTACCCCAGAGCTGACAGGATAGACACCCTGGCACACCCCTGGCCCAGAACTCTGCCATCCTTCCCACTGCCCATACTTTAGTTAGTGACCGGGAAGATAGGAAATCAGATGGTAGATTTGATTTTAACTTGCCGCTCATTAGCTGCAGTATCCCTCATACTCAGATATCCTGAAGCCTTTCAGGGTACCACTCAGCAAAGATCTACTGTTTAAAAGTCCCCTTCTGTTTGAAAGGTGGGAAAAAACTAAAGCTCACAGCCTGAAAACTGAGTGCTTACTATTAAGTGCCTTTAGATACTCAGCAGAAGTACTTAATATGCTTGTGGCAAGGAAAGTTTCCACTAACAGAATTTCTAATATATCTTCATAAGACTTTGTTGCTTGGTGTGTTTCAGAAGAGTCAGATCAGACCCAGAAAAGATGGGGGTATTAGAGGGCCTGAGTTCCCTAAAAACAGGCCTTAACAAAGGTCTGAGCACACTTGATAGACAAGTCTCCCTGCTGGTCAGTGTAATTTGCTGTGAAGGAAGACTTCAGTTTGTGCCCCATCCATATATTTAGGGGTGTGCATTTCATTTTTGCTATTATAATAACAAAAATGAAAGAGGGATCTCTTATTGAATAACAAAAATGAAAGAACATAACAAAATAATGAAATAATTTCATTTTGTTATTATGAGTTAATAGAAAAAAACTGAAAAACACATATTTGGTTATAACATTTCTGTTTCTTATTCAACTTTGATGAAACATGGGGACAGTGTACCTCCAGTGGAGGGCAATGATGTGTACCAGATTTCAGAAAGACCTGATAAAGGGAACATATTTTATATGCAATTAAATGTTGTGCTTTTAAGAACAGCTATGTACACATTCCTGGCTCCAGCTTCTATGTTTTCTATCCAATTTGCATGAAAATTGGAGAGATTATTTTTCCGATCCATTTTACATGAAATGTGGCAGGATTGTATCTCAGACCTTCAGATCATCTCTGCCAAATTGTAGAAAGTTTTAATAAAGATTCCAAATTCTAATCGACGTTTCCCTCTTGAAGACTTTTGTTATTCAGGTAAATAGCACATGCAGTGCCATTCAGAGACAGGCATGGTAGGGGGGAGGGGGCTGTAGAAGGGAGAGAGAGCAGCCTGACAGGCTCATTCACTGGCCAATTACTGCATGTGTCTACCTTTATGGGACCAATTGGTGGTGGCTTCAAGGCAAGCATAGATGGTAGATATAAGCTGCTGTTCTTTGGGTCTGCTTATTGTCTGTGGTTAGTTCTGCCTTTGGTCAGAACGTTTTCGCAAACTTTGCTGTCAGTCTTTGTGTGTGTGTGTGTGTGTGTGTGTCCATGTGCGCATGCTTAAACTCACTGTAAGCTAGGTGCATAAATCCAATCCCCATGGACCTGGGGTGCTGCCCAACATCCTCCTGCCGCCTCCTGGGGCATTCCCTGCAAGTTGACGGACACCCCAAGCACCTGGGGTTCCCACCCAGACTGAAGCCTGTGCCAAACAGCAGAGATGACAGATACCTCCTCTGGCCAATTGTCGTCACACCTCAAAGACACCCTGTGTGGGAAATAAATGTGATTGGTCTCTCTTATTGCATGCTTCCAAATTTCTAGGACCAATTCTGGGTGGCTCTAAGGTGAGCATAGAAAGGACATAACTGGGACTTTAGGCAGCAAGGCAGAGGGCAGGGGGATAGCATCCCAACAATAAGAAGACATGGTTAACATATCCAAACTGGACAATTGCCATCACAATCACATCCCACAGCACTGTGAAAAAGGACATTAGAGAATCTCTTATTGGATCTTTCCTAAGCAAATGCTTCCAACTTCCCAGTAACAAGTGAGGGAGAGTGGTTGGGGTGGTCACAACAGAGAATGATATATGAGTGAAATTTCTGCTGGCCAATTGGCATCACAATCGCATCTTGTACCACAGTGACAAACATAAGAGAATCCCTGGTGTAGGGTCATTCTCAGCAGATGCTGTGAAAGCTTATAACATTGGTACCCTTAATAAAATTCTTCTAATATTTGGCAGAGATGATCTTGTAATTCTGATATATGATCTTGCCAAATTTCATGTAAACTGGCTGGATTTCAAAGACGTTGCAGCCAGAAATACATGTACAAGTAAGGGTGTTATAAGAGTCCTGATAACATCAGGACCCTTAACCCAATCCTTCTGAAATTTGGCAGAGATAGTACCTTTGGGAAGGGGTATAATTGTGCCAAGTTAAATTAATATTGGTTGGAAGACTAAGATGTTATAGTCAGGAATGTGTATGCAAATGTTTGTAAAATAACAAATTTCAACTGCTAATAAAATCAGATTCCATTGTTCATTATTCCCAGTATTTTTATGACATAATGCTCTCCATTGTGGATACAATCCCCACAGATTTCATCCAAATCTAATGAAAAACAAAAATGTTACATCTGAAACTGTGTTTTCCAATGTAATCAATGGAAATCAAAAATAAAAGTGAAAACAAAAATGAAACAAAAATGAACAAAATATAACCAAAACAAAGACATTTAAATAATGAAAAATAAATAAATAATGAAAACAAAAGAGAGTTACTGTGCACATCCCTAATATTAGTTTCCTAAGGCTGACTTCACTTATTTCCTCACCCAAAAGTCACAATAGACAATTATTATGACTAAAATACTACAATTTATTCCTGTTCCAAACTGGTTTACACACTACTATATAAAAACACTATGGAAGCACGCAAAAACAGGTTATTGATTACAAATATATATATAATTGGAGAATATATCTCACTACACAGATATCGCAGGTCCTCCAAAAAAGTTGTCCAGGGTCTGTGGGGTCCTGCTGGGGAAAATAAGATGTAAATTTGCTTCTATGCTGGAGACTGGATAAGAATGAAAGAAAATAAATAGTACAAATAAAAGATAGAAAAGATAAAGAAAAATATAAAACAAAATTGTCCAGAGGTTGAGGAATGGCCTCTCAACAGTCAAGGAGCATTAAAGCACCAAAAAGGGAGGGGAAAAGACAGAGAAGCACTTGTGGGAACTCTGCCCACCAGACAGAGTTAAAAGGAAAATGGAAAAGAAACAGGTTATCTGTAACTAATACAGTGCTTCCCTAAAAGAAAAGAAAAGTCTGCACCTGGGGATAAAACCTTAAAGAACAGTAAAAATTGCCCTTGAAAAATGGAAAAAGGAATTTTTTAAAAATATAACTTTAGGGCAAAAAGAGAAATGGCTTGAAAAGAGTGAACAATGAGAAAAATGAAGTTAAAATGAAAATAAAATGTAAAAATAAAGATGAAAAAAATAAATGAAATTGCTTAAAAAGGTAAAATAAATAAAATAAAATAAAATGTCTTTGCTAGAGCAAAAGAGAGAAAAGTAGCCCTAAAGTAGCTTCAGAAATGAAAAGTGACTTTAAAAATGAAAAATAAAAAAGTAGTAAAAAGTAGTAAAAGAAAAGATTGGAAAATAAAAGAAATAGAGTTGGAGGAAAAAACTAAGTCCCACCAGTGACTTGGCCCAGCAGCATGTTGGTAAACAAGCAAGTGTCTTCCTCCAATGTTAGCAATCTTCTGCCAGTCTTATATGATTTCTGAGAGTCTTTCAATATGTGCCTTCCCAGTGTTCTTCCAATCAGTATGAAGTTTGCCTCTTGTCAAGTGGTGATGCAAAAGAAAGATGTTTTTGGTTTCCATGTCTTCACAGTCGTATCTTCTTGGTTAATTTGACCTCACGCCTCCTTACTTCTATGAACGAAGACCCTTTTACCGGTCCTGATCTTTGTTCCACTTCAGTAGAGTCTATTATTACCTTCACTAGAGCTCTGTGAAACCCAACAGAGTCTATTAGCTTCACTGAAATTTTTATTAAAATCTATTAATTCTACATAATTTCATATAAGGATTCTTTTCAGGAAATAGTTGAAGAATAGAGTCTATGGGCACAGTCAGACGTGCGTTTAAATCGCACAGTCGCGGCGGTGGCAGCGTGTGATTTAAAGCACCGCGCACTTCCGGGTTGGTCTAAATGCAACATTTCCGCCTAACCCGACCTGTTGGAGTCTGGTTTGAAAAGCTGCTCCAAGCAGCTTTTCAAACTGCACTCCAACAGTTCAGGTTAGACTGAAATGTGCGCACTCACCGCATTCAGACCAACTCAGAAGTGCATGGTGCTTTAAATCGCATGATGCCGCCGCAGCAGCTGTGCGATTTAAATGAACGTCTAAATGCCGCCTATATTTGCCTTGGTTCTACCTACTTTAGAAAGAAATTTCTAGAGCAACACTGATTTATAAGACTTTGAGTTTCTCATTAAGAGGAACAATTACTTATTCATCTGAATGGTGTATTATGGAGCCACGCTAGTGACTCCATTAGTTAAGGCGGAGCTAACGTTCTATATTGAGAGTTCCATTGACTTCAATGGAGTTCTCTGGGGCAAATTCCTCTGGCTTGCAACCCTGATGTTGATGGGGTTTCCTCTGTGAGCACACACTTATAGTCACAGATGGCTGCATAGGAAATATATTGAGTATGCTAAGTATGTGCTTTGGTCCAATATTTCTTGTGAGATGAGGTCTCGAGATGTCCCTGGCATTTAAAAAGCACTTGCTGCTGTTTGAGAGATAAGCACTCTGGGAGGGAAGCGGCCAGGGATGCCCCGGAGGCAAAAAGCCTCCGGGGATCCCTGGCTACTTCCCACCAGAGTGCTTATTTAAAAAACACTTGCTGCTGTGTGAGAGATAAGTGCTTGGGGGTGGGGGGAGCGGCCAAGGATGTAACCTCCCTGTAGGCTGAGGGAGCAGGAGGAAAGAGGAGCCGGGTGAGGTGGTGGGGCTGGGGGAGCAGGAGGAGGGGTCAGGAGCCAGGAGGGGGCTCTTGAAGGGAGGGGGCTGGGGAAACATGAGGGGGGTTCTGGGGGGAGGCGGCTGGGGGAACAGGAAGGGGGCTCAGTGTGGCATATGTGTGTACAGCTCTAAAACAGCTGTCAATAGCCAGCTCCTTCTTCCCTCCAGAACTAGGTGGCTGGGGTTTCCTGTTCAGTTGGTGTTTGGGAGCTGCAGGGGGAAGTCTCCATTTTGTGTTATGCAGGAGTTCCCTCTTACTAGGATCCTGTACTAGGCAATAGCAATAAATGTGTTTCCTGCTCCTTCCACCAAGTCTTGTGTGTTCTGACTGGAGAACAGAATAGAGGGGCTCTCCAGAATTGTGAGTAGCCCATCTCAAGGCCCACAGCTCCCCCAGGGATACTACACTCGGAGGGGAGGCAGCTGAGGGAAGTGGTAGGGGAGCAGGAGGGGGGCTCTGGGGTGAGGGGTCTGAGGAAGCAGAAGGGGGGCTCTTCTGGGAGCAGGCTCTGTGGGGAGAGGGGGTTGAGCGAGCAGGAGGGGGGTTGGGTGGGGGTTCCAGAGCTGACAGCTCTCATGGTGGTGTTGAGAGGCATGGAGGTTCCTACAGTTACAGGGGCACAGGGCCTGTGTGGGCTCCTCTGAGGTGGGAAGGACA
>QEPC01005778.1:1502505-1514093 GCA_003113815.1 Sphenodon punctatus
GATTGTAAGCCGTAGGCAGGGACCGCGTCTATCTTATTTTTCTGTAAAGCGCCAGGTACACAGCTGGAGCTATGCAAATGCTTATTATAATAATAATAATAATAATAATAATAATAATAATAATAATAATAATAATAATAATAAATAATAAATTAATAATGTATGCCAACAGCCAACTAGGAAGTTGGGGACATGGAGCAAGGCTGAGGAGGGGTGTGGCTTGACCAGCAATGGGGTAAAGCCTTCAGCACCAGAGTGCCTCAGTGGCATAGAGGTGCTAGTCACTTTACTCAGAGCTCCAAAGGTGTTGGTTAAAGCCCATATCCTTACAGCAACCTGCTAATCATCAGTCCACTCATTATTAGGCATGATCAAATACATGCCACGGTCCCTGTGAGGGTAACTTTTGGCCATGCTGTGTTGCAGAGAGCACTATATTAACAGGCCTTGATATGGAGTCTGGTTAGGGATTATTTGGCTTTGTAAATTTCCCTCCCTGTTTGGTAGTTATGTTTTTGTACTGCTTGAGCAAGTCCCATCTCTGGACTGTCTGCCTCAAGGAAAGAAAGTAGGGTAAATCTGGGGACTTACCTAGTGAATTTTCTTTCTTCTCTTTCAATGAAATCGACAGTCCACCCCACCCTTTATTCCAGACTCCTTGTTTGGTATGAGTTAAGGATCAGGGTTGGTAGATAGTTCTACTGCCTGAAAGTGGGTTTTTTTCAGTGGAAGCTGTTTTCTCTTATGTTTTTAGTTGATTTTTTTTTTACAAGTCAAGAGTTCTTAGCATAGCTAGCAATTGTCTGGGCAGCACCTGCCAAGGTTGTATCCTCCCCTAAGCAGGAGCTGTCCATCAAAACCTTTGGATCCTGCCCATTCACCCAGAGGGAGGAAGCACAACCCATTGCTAGACTTTCCACCTGAACAAAACAGAAGAAAGAAAATTCACCAGGTAAGTCCCCAAATTTCCCCTTTTGAAACATTTTAAGTTTTATTGTTTTCTTCCTTCAGTGTATTTTGTTTGTAACCAAGTACCAAAATTTTCAAACTTGGGTGCTTAGGTTATGATCCTAAATCAATGTCCATACATGTGAAATACTGGTACAATAATGGGCCCTCTCTCTACCTTATGGGTGTGGAGGAACTAATGTGAAGGAGGCTGGTCAAGATTCTGGTGGAAGATGCCAGTGGGGAGTGCCCTTCTTCTCACCCTTGTATTTCTTCTTTGGGCCCAAGTTTCCTACAACCCGTTGGTCTCCAGTCAATGGGTGCTTCACCGTGGGGTGGCCAAGTGATCAAACAGTGCTGGCCCTATCCAAGAACAGACCAATGATGACCCAGTTGTGGGGAATGTCTTTTCATCAGCTGTTGATGAAAAGCTTGTCATCTTGTCATCTTGACCCTCTTGTCATCAGCTGTTGTTCTTGTTCAGACATAATCACAGAGGGTCTTTCCAACAGACAATCAGAAAGTAAGAAAAGGATTTTAAAAAAAAATCAATATAAAATTTACAAACTAACTGCATTTTGTGAAAAAGAAAAATAGACAGGGACATAATTGTTGAATGGATTAAAAGAACTTGGGATAGGAACAGGACTTAGAGGAGGATTTGCAAAATTCACCTTTGTAATATTTTGCCTTTAATGTGGATTTTTGAGTTAGCTATCAGTGTTATGTTTTTCTTCTTTTTTTTTTTTTTTGAGGGGAGAGGGTTTTCTGAAATTGTATGTTACTGCTAGATTGCACTTTTCTTGCTCTTTGCATTATTTGTCACTTTTAATATCTTTGGTGATTTTTGAAATATTCGGTGCTGGATCATTCTGCGGCAAATATAACCTGTCATTCCAACAAATGGACTGATTGAATCTGTCATACTAGGGGGATTTATAGTAAATTCACTGCAGCACAAGTGAAACCATCAGAAGTTTTATTTGTTAAAATGGCTGAGTATAAGAGACATCTGATTTAATCAAAAGGCTGGTTTCCCATTGTCCTTTTAAGTGACTGTGGAAAAAAATTATCTTTGTCTTAATAGTTTTTGCTCTCTATCATCTGGATATTATAGTCATTTAGAATAATACAAACTTTCATATTCATCTATATTTAAAATAAATAAAATAAAGGGGAAGCATTCCTTTATTTGAAAATACATGAGTTTTTGTTTTGGTTGGCATTTAAAATACTTGAATATAAAGGCTATTTTAAGCAATATTTGCAAGATACTTAGGGTGCAATCCTCCACCATTAAGGTTAATGAAGAGTTTTACCATTGACTTTATTGGCGGAGAATTGTGCTCTTAGTGAATAATGAGAAAATAATCTTATAATGTTGCAAGAAATCTGAAAAGATGTCTTAGCAGCTCTCAGACTTGGAATATAAAATATATATCATTGATTCAGAGGACCCTAGGAATGAAATCTGTTAGACAAAACTGAAGCATATAGGTAAGTTATATAACGATTTGGTAATTTGTCAAATAATGCACTTATACTTACTTCTGTCAGCTTTGTCTGTCTGCATTTTGAAGGATGGGCATCCTTAAAACAAGCACAAGACATTTTGAAGAACTGGTGTCCTTAAAACAAGCCTCCCAAATAATTTTTCCAATAGTTGGCATTTCCCCAAATAGATACGACTGACTGTTTTGTATAGATATGAAGTACATTTTTAGCTTTTTATCTATTTTCCTTGCATATGCCTGGGAACCACAAGTTTTTCATTTTGGACATTTTGTCTGTGACTGTATCCATGTCTTTTCACTTATTTTGCTTTGTTAAGCCTAACAGTTAACTTTGTTACTTTGCCTATCTGAATACTAAAACTGTAATAAAAAAATCATTTTAATAGTCCTGTAAAACAGACCACATAAACCAAGAACATTTATTTTCATTGAAGACACGTGCTAATTTTTTATTGAGAGATACATTAAACATTGATACATCCAACCTCTGATTGAACCTTCAGAGTTGTCACATATAGGGGCAGCTGAAGATTTATTACGCAATATAAAATTAGGCGTATACAGTAAACCTGATAGTAAATGACCTTTGTAGACTGGAAATTGCCACAGAGAATAGTGTCTTTTGTTGCACAATAAAAAGGGATTTGAAGAACATAGTCAAAGACATTCAGCAAAACCAATAGAAATTGGAAATACAAAAAATAAAAAATAAAATCCCAAAGTCTGAAATTATATGACTTGTACAAAGCAGTCTCTTTTAACTGTACTATTTTTTCAAATGCAGGAAAATCACAAAGTAATATTTAACCAAATGTCTTTTAGCAACATATTCTTATATAAAGTAGGAATATTAGTAATCTACAAGATAGCTATTCTGACCCATGTAAATATTTCCATGCATATTAAAACATGTTATGAAACAAGCTTGTAAAGACTGACCATAAAGGCTTTTTTAGCACAAATTATTAGAAAATAATGGAAGAAAAATAGATTTTGGCAGAAGTAAATATATATTAAAACCTAAGGAAGTCAGTAGACTGACAGAAAGGTTAACTTCATTGTATTGTACTTAGATAACTGGTTATTTGTATACACGACTTTTCTGTTGAATTAAATACGCATTTGGAAGACCTTAAGTTGATTGTTCAGCTGCATGGATGGTCTACAGTGGACAATCAAAATGTGTCCGCCACAGAAGAATCCCACTGACATGATGACTTTCTGACTCTTCAATCAGGTTTCATAGCTCTTGAAAGGAAGTACCTTGAAGCTTTAATGCAGCTCAGTCACAAAGTGGGAGTGACAAAAGATTGCAGTACAGAAAAATCAAAAGCAACATCTTAGGTATTTTAAAAATTATACTGTATGTTTAATCTAAATAACACTTTCTTTTATTTATATCTAAACTCACTTAAAAGAAACATATATACAAGTTAAACAATATTTTTTTTTAGGAAGTCAGTCCATCTCAGGAAGAATTCTGGAAAAAGTGTTATAGTAGTTAACATTCAGTGTTTTCAGACAAGATGGTACCCTGAATGGCCACCCATGAGCCAGAGACCCGACCGCCCATCTGAAGGTGGACAGTCATAAAGCACCCACTCTCAGCCACTCATGGAGCAATGCTGAGAAATTGCTCCATGTGGGGCAAGACAAATAGATATGTGGCCACATGGCTCCTGTCTGTATGAACGGTGGTAGCCAGCCAGTCATGCCAGCAGACAGGTCTTCCGCTCATAGGCACTGTGGAAGGGGGAATAGTCACTGTGAGATCCTGGATATGTGGCAGGGGGAGCGCATAGCAGTTGCCTTCATGGCTGGAGTAGCCACGCTCAGAGCTACATGTTTGTGTCACACCCCATATACACCATATGTGTGGGTACTCAGTGGCAGAGCCTTGCGGGAGCCATGGACACACACATCACCAGTCGACTTGCTTGTATGAAAACATTGCCAGTTAATTTGTATACACATATGGCTCTCTGTGGATTTCATTTTTATACAGTGCGTGAAATTGGGCATTCAAAGATAACTTGCCCATTTTTGTGAATGGGTGGAGGAAAATGTTGAGTGCAGCAACATGTTGAAAGAACAATTGATGCACATTTTTCTGAGTAAAATCAAGGATATAAGGAATGGATATAAGGAACTGCCTAACTGAGTCAGACCAATGATCCATCTTAGCCCAGTATTGTCACAAACTTACATGGCAGCAGGGTTTCAAATCTGGATCTCCAGGGTCTCTGGCAGAGGTCTCACCCAGGCGTGCTATCTGAGACCCTCCAGGATCCCCAGCAGAGGCCTCACCCAGGCTTGCTGCAAGAGATCCTGAATCAGAGATGCCAGGGATTGAAATTGGGACAGTATACATGCAAAGCATGTGTTATACCACCTGAGTCATGGCCCACCCCCAATTATTGTTATTGTTATTGTTATTGTTATTGTTTTATTTATTTAGCTTTTATATAGTGCCAACGATGTACTTGGTGCTTTACAGAGAATAAGATAAACATGGTCCCTGCCCAAGAGCTTACAATCTAAAGACAGGGGGAGGGGAGACAGGGAAGGGGAAACAGAAGGAGAGACAAGGGATGCAACATTCATGAGAATGCGAGAACTCAGGTACACGTTATTTAAAAAAATCTAAAAATAGCATTTACATCTAGCACAGATAATTAGTAATTAAAAAATGGAATCATAACATTTGAACACTGATGTTAGCAGAGCCACATTTTGCCAATTGTTCTTAATAAAAGTATTAAGTAATATTGTTATAGAGAACACATGTTACCATATTTAGCATTGTGTAGGAGTGGAGAGTTGGCAACAGAAGTATTCCATCTCTAGGTTGTCAGTTTTTTAGCTTGCCCAGGTGAGCAGTGATCATTTTTAACACTGGATGACTATTTTGCCTGAGTGAAAAGAGATGATCTATGTCAGGACCTGGTAGATTAGAACAATCATCTGCTGAGTCTCCAGGCTTTGGCCCCTTCTCCTGGACTGTCCTCCAGCCCACTTGTAAACAGGAAGGCCTGCCTGCTGAGGGGTTATGGAAGGGAGGGGGCAGAAGGCAGGGGATGTCTTGTCTGCCCACTAGGTGGGCTAGGGGACTAGGGACCAGAAGACTTGCCACATCCACCCCAGGTGCTGCTGAACTGCTCTCCCCGATCATTCCCAGTCCCACCTCCACCCCGGCAGCTGCAAGAATCTTGTGCATTCTCTAAGTCTGAAGTCGATGCAGGAGTCAAAGCCAGGAGGTTCATCCAAGGAGAAAGGAGTCAAGGAGTAAGGCGGGTCGGGGTTGGAGGCATACTGGTGTTGACAGAGAGGAAGTGGGAAAGTAGATAAGAAGCACAGGAGCCAGGAACAGTGTACAGAGCCACAAGGAAGTGTTGAACTGCTCTGAGGAGCCTGAAACTTTATCAGGCTAATATAGCCAGTTGGGGAGAGCAAGTTGCCAGTGAGGAGGCAGATAGCCTCAGAGTTTCACAGGAGGCTAAGCTGGGCTTACTCAGGATTAGGGATGGGCAAACGCGGTTTGGATGTCTGGCGTTTGGACCGAACTCAGTCTGTTCAGATGTCCGAACCGAATGTCCGAACCGAACTCTCGAACAACCGAACAGTTCAGTTGTGTTTGGATGAGTTCAGATGAGTTCGGGGGCAGGAAAAACATCTTTCCAGGGACGAAAATTAGGTTTCGGTTTCATTTTCGTTTCGGTTTCACTATTTTTGACTGTTCGGCCAAGTCTGGCCAAACCGAACTCGGCTGAACCGAACCATCGAACCCGAACTCGGGTTTCGAACTGAATGACCAAACATCCGTACATCCAAACCGCGTTCTGTTTGTCCATCCCTACTCAGGATTAGTAATAATGTTCAACTGGCGAGAAGTTGCAGAGTCAGAACTAGTGAGGCTCTGACACTAACTGCTTTGAGAATGAATATCTCCGCTTTTGATTGCCATCCACACAGAACACCACTCTGCCTTTGTTTTAGTATACGTTCTCTTCTTTCCATCTCCTCTTGCTCACTTTAAAATACTTTGCTAACTGCTGAAATAGGGATACCAAATGTTGCTTTGAAATATTGTATGCCTCTCCCTCAAGCTCACATTTCAATCATTTTACACTATGTGCAAATCCTCATATGTGGGAAAATGTGCAATCCAAAGTATTCACGTCTGATTAATAATATTTTTCTTATGTGCTAATGTAATGGATGGCATATAACTCTTTTTGCTCTGGCTTTCTGGGGGTATGGTCACAGGAAAGGATTTTCTTTCTCCTCTATAGAATAAGATCTCTGGATCCTCATACATAGCTCATCAATAAAGAAATCAACACTTCACTAACAGGGACACAATATGCCAAATGCATGTTTATTTCATTATGGTCATCAATTTTATATTTGTATGCACAGGGAGAATCACACACATTTATTTTTGTGGTAATATGTTTGTGTTCCTTCTTGAGATATGGAAACCGCCTCTTGCCTATATTTTAATAAGGATCTTAGTGATAACCATTTTTATTTTTATTTTTTCTCTTATTTCATCTTCTTCCAAAGTTTATAATAGCTGTTTATCACATAATCCAAAGGTGTTTGAAAATATACATAACATAACATATGCATAATTCTACATAACATTTCTCCATCTTTTTCTAAAAAGCTGATTGTCTAGCTTTTGGCTCATGATACAAACCCAGCGAACAAGTTTGAACTACTATACAGTCTAGCAACCACGTGTTGCTCACTTTAAACATGCAGTCTTTATGTTGGCTGTAAGATTTAACTGGTACTGTCATTTTAAAACCTTTTAATGGCACAGCCCACGTCTGTTGTCAGCCTCTTTTTGAACCTGATCTTTGATGTTGGTGTGCTCAAGTGTCACTAAATATTTGTTCGATGCCATTACATTGGTAGATAATTGATTCTTCACTACAGTATGAAACTCTCACTTATGGAATTGTCATTGTAGCAGAAAAGTGTTAGCGCCGGTACAGAAGGAGCTGGCGCTCATACCAGGTAGAGGAACATGCTGGATGCAGGGCTGGCCTGAGGACTGGCAGGGCCCTTGGGGCCAACAGCACAGGCACTATTAGGATTGAGGATGCTGAGAGCACCAACCAGGAACACCTGAGGCCTCATGAGTATTTAAGGACTGAGAGCTCAGTCTGAAGCGGAAGCTGAAAAGAGAGGGCCTGAAGCAGGTTTTTTCTCAGACTTAGGAAGCAGACCCAGAGAGTGCTGGGCTGGAAAGGCTTTTCTCAGAGAAGAAAGCCTTGCAAACGAAGCCAACCCAGGACTGACATCTTCAGAGAGGAGCCAGTTGGTGTGGGAACTCCAAGGTGGGGCAAATCCTTTATTATTCTTAGAAAGGCTGATGTTGAACTGTATAATAAGGACTTTAGACCCGCAGGTGTGGGCCAGTCTTGTAAACAGCTGGTGGATCAAGCTGGCTGGAAAGGGAGGTTTGGAGGCCAGATTTGCTCAATCCTATAGGACTTTCACAGGACTGCTTAACCCAGGATTGGGACCCTGTAAATCATGAACTCTGTAAAGAAAGCAAGAAGACTGTTACAGAGTCAGTTGGGCCATTAGATGAGTAGGGGGTAAAAGAGGTGCTCAGGGATGATAAGGATATTGCAGAGAAGCTGAATGAATTCTTTGCTTCACTGCAGGGGATGTTGGAGAGACACCCACACCAGACCTAGTCTTTGTAGGTGATTAATCAGAAGAACTGTCACAAATTAATGTAACTCTGGAAGAGGTTCTAGAGAAAATAGACAAATTAAATAGTAACAAATTTCCAGGACCTGATGGTATTCACTCGAGAGTTCTGAAGGAACTCAAATATGAAATTGCAGATTTACTAATGGTAATTTGTAATCTATTGCTGAAATCTGCCATGATACCTGAGGATTCGAAGGCAGCAAATGTAACGCCGATATTTTAAAAGGGCTCCAGAGGCGATCCTAGTAACTATGGAATGGTGAGCCTTATGGTGGTGCCAGGTAAACTGGTGGAGATGATTGTCAAGAACAGAATTATTGGGCATATTGATAAACATGACACAATGGGGAATAGTCAACATGAATTTAGCAAAGGGAAGTCCTGCCTCATTAATCTACTGGAGGGTTTTTTTTGAGGTTTTTTATTATTAACTTTTTTATTTAAACAAGTCAGCAATTATTTCCATACTCATCGAATTTAGTACATTTGATCCATATCCAAGTGCTGAATTATTATTATTATTATTATTATTATTATTATTTTATTTATACAGTGCCAGCGATGTACCCAGTGCTTTACAAAGAATCAGATAGACATGGTCCCTGCCCAAGGGCTTACAATCTAAAGAAGGGGGAGAGGAGACAGGGAAGGGGGCACAGAGGGAGAGACAAGGGATGGAACATTCATGAGGATGCGAGCGCTCAGGTACCTGTTCTTGGTTTGGTTTCCATAAGTTGGGAGTTTGCAGATAACAGGTGGGGGATAAACCTGGGTGGGGATGCTTAGCAGGAGTTAGGAAGGGCGGAGCGGAAGAGGTAGGTTTTGAGGAGGGATTTGAAGGTACAAAGGGAGGGGGTAAGGCAAATGTGGGCAAGGGGGGAGTTCCAGGCATGCGGGGCAGCGAGGGAGAAGGGATGAAGGTGGTTGGGGGAGCAGGGGAGGCGTGGGACGGTGAGGGAGGGGATGGAAGAGGAGCAGAGTGCTCGAGCAGGGGTTCGGAGGGAGATCAAAGCAGAGAGGTAGGGGGGAGTGAGGCTGTGAAGGGCTTTGCATGTGAAGACGAGGAACTTGTGCAGAATACACTCCGGAAAAGGGAGCCAGTGGAGAGAGGAAAGGAGAGGCTGCACGTGGTCAAAGCGATGGACTAGGTGAATGATCCTGGCAGCAGAGTTTTGAACAGAGATGAGGGAAGAAAGGTGAGAGCGGGGAAGGCCAGCGAGGAGGAGGTTACAATAGTCAAGGCATGAGATGACTAGGGCGTGGATGAGAGTTTGAATTATTATTCTAACTGTATAACTTCTAAGTGAAGACTAATTAATGAACATTAAAATAAAAATAAATAAATAAATAAAAACCAGAAAATGATAATAATAATAAATACTAATCATAATTAATAATAAATAAGAGTATACAGCTAAATAAAGCAATAGAAAAATCAATCCCATGCTTTGCAGATCCCCATGAGCAAGCTGCATGCGCATGCATCTGTGTGTATTGCTGCTGAGAACATTCTCTTTTCCTCCCTTGGTTTTGGGTCAGGAAATATCCCCAACAGTGCAATTTGTGGGAGGAAAGGTATATTGACCAGAGTTACCTTGTCTAATGAGCTTGATGGGTCATTGATCTGACTCAGTATAGCATTTCTTATGTTCTTACGTTCTTAATACCTGACCATGGAGGGACTCATGTATGGACTCTGATAAAGCTGAGTGTTTCATGTACTGGGCCTGAGCTAATTCCCCATATGCCATGCTAGCCCCCTAGAGGCTCTGGGTGGAGATGCCCGGCCACAGTCACTTTTTTTTCCTCTCGCATATTTCCATAAATAAACTAAAATATTTTTTTATTTTTTGGTTTGAACTTACATCCCATCTTTCCCTAAGGCTTAGTGTAGGCTGTTCTCCTGGTTATGACAGCACTGTGTAGCTCGTCTTTTGGGAAGCAAGGAAGCAAATTATCTGTGTGTAAAAGACCAGGAAATAAGTACTAGTCTGAGCACTTCCTTTCCAGTTTTTTTATTCCTCACTTGGAATCCAAGTGTTCCCTCAGTTCTCGGCTCTCATGCTGTCTTTCTCTTAATCCTTCTTTCTCTTCAGGCTTGTGTGTATGATGGAGGAAAGAAGTGCAACTATAGGAAAATAAGAATAAAATGAAGAAAAAAAGGAAATGAGAATATAAGGATAATTATAATATAAAGGAAATGTCCTGTCATTAAAGAACTTACAGCTGACCGTGGACAGGTGAGAATCATGCAAGAAAATTCCATTCACTTGAGACTCAAAATTAAACCCACTCCTCCAATGAGTGAAGGCATTCTAAGATTTAGCTCTTATCTCTTTGCAATGTTTCCTCTCTGCTTCAATAGATAGTTGGCCAGCCAACAAGAAAGCTTCTAAGCATACAGTTAATTGCAGAATGTGACTTTCAGTAGAGTGTTCCTGACTGCTTCATTTGCTGTCTCTATCTGCCCGTGAAAGAAACACTGAAATGATTATTTCTGTTTTCTAGTTTTTTAGGGTGCTTCTTCTCTCTTATCCGTCTTTTCATTCTTGTGTGCTACACGCCACTTGGGGATGGGCAGCAGGGTCCCTGCTATGCCTCCAACCAACCTGCCTATGTATGTCTCATACACTCTGATCCTGTTGCTGTAGTGCTACAAGTCTGTCTGTCTGTCTTTGCACACAGCTAGACTTTCTGTGTCAGAATACTGCTTTCTCATCTTCATATTCTCTCACTCGCTAAACCTCCTGATAGTTTGGCGGTTCAGGCTTTGACAATATTGGGCACTTCATCTTTGGCACTAATTGTGCAACCAATAGGCAATGGCACATATGAATTCAAAAGTATTCTGTTATTCTGGGCTCTTGGATAGAATCTTGGCTTCTGTTTTATCAGGACACTTTATTTCACAGGGAAGCATGGCTGATTGGGTTTTTATTTATTTATGTTTACTTATTTTTACATTTTTACCTCACCCTTCTCCTGAAGACTCAGAGTGGCTCACAACAGTGAAATTAAAAAACAAAATATAAAATAAAATAATCCCGGAAATCCCTTAAAATCCCATCATCCCACATACCTCACCCTTTGTAGGGATGTGCGAACACCAGGGGGTTCGGTGCTCAGCCCGTTTGGTGTTCCCCCCCAAAACTGTTCAGGTTCGGGCTATTTGGCCCGAACCTGTTTGGTTTCACCTAACCCATTTGGGGGAACCCGTTTTCCCCTCCCCTCTCCAGACTGCACGTGTGGAAGGGGCACCGGGGCTCCCCTCCCATGCCCAGCCTGGTAAAAACTTTTTTTTTTAAAAAAAGAACAAAAACCCCATCCCGGGGATCGACCTATCCAGTGGTGCTGGGATTCCGGGGCTCACCTCCCCCCCCCCCCCCCCCCCCC
>QEPC01005778.1:1514155-1525911 GCA_003113815.1 Sphenodon punctatus
CCCCCCCCCCCCCCCCCCGCCCAGTCTGGTAAAACCTTTTTTTTTTTAAAAAAGAACAAAAAACCCATCCCGGGGATCGACCTACCTGGTGGTGCTGGGGTTCTGTCCCCGGGTCCAGTAGCAGCAGCGGGTTCAGTTCCGGCGGTGCTCCGGAGCACTACAGGCCACTTATAGGTCTTCTGGGAACTGAAGGAGGGCTTCCGGCCCCTCCCTCAGTTACTGGAATGCCTAGAAGAGGCCTGAAGTGCTCTGGAGCACCAACAGAGCCAGACCCATTGCCACTGCCAGACCTGGGGCTGGAATCCCGGCACCAGCAGGTAGATTGATCCCTGGGGTGGGTTTTTTTTTAAAAAAGTTTTTACCAGACTGGGCAGGGTGGAGGTGGGGGGAGGTGAACCCTGGTGCCCCTTCCACCTGCACAGCCTGGAGGGGGAGAGGCGGAGGAAAAGTCGGGTTCCCACCTGTCCCCCACCCCCCACCCAAATGGGTATGAAACCCAAACTTTGTTCGGCTGGTTCGGGCAGGGGGCAGTTTGAGTTCAGGGTGTTTGTGAATGGCCCAAAAACCCTGAGGTTGGGCTGAACACCGAACCCCCAAACTCTGTATGCACATCCCTAACCCTTTGCACTCACCTGTCACTCATCAGTCCTCCTCCTCAGCTCCTCTACCCAATCCCACCGAACCCTGTCTGCCAAATGCCTGGCCAAACAAAAAGGTCTTACATCTCCTGCAGAAGATGAACAAGCTTGGACTTAGGCTGACCTCTAGGGAGAGGGAGTTGCATAATTGTGGGGCAGCAACTGAGAACACCTCCCTGCACGCCCTTGATCTAGCAACTTCACAGACAGAGGGCACTTGCAGGAAGCGGCACTTTCGGCTGACCTCTTAGGCCGCAATGGGACATGGGGAAGAGGCAGTCTTTTAGATACCTGGGGCCTAGGCTGTTTAGGGCTTTATAGATTAAAACAAGTACCTTGAATTGTGCCGAGGAAGGTATTGGCAGACAGTGCATACTCTGGAACACCGGTGTAATGGCTCCCGGAGACCCATCTTCAACAGAAGGCAGGCCGTTGCATTGTACACCAACTGCAGCTTCGAAAAGTCTTCAAGGGCAGCCACATCTGGCATGCATTGCAGTAGTCTAGCCTCAGGGTTACAAAGCCATGGATGACAGTGGCCAGATCTGAATCTGATAAAAAGGGCCACAGCCTTCTCACTAGATGAAGTTGGTAAAAACTAAAAAGCACTCCTGATAACTGCCGCAACCTGACAATCCAGGTGAAGCAGTGGATCCAAAAGCACCCCAAATCTGTGAACCTGAGAGACCAAGGGAGGCCACACCCCATCAGTGACATGGGTTCTCATATTCCCCAGGTCACAAGATTGGCCAACCATCATCACTTCAGTCTTGTCTGGATTCAGCTTCAATTGGCTCACCTGCATCCAGTCCCCAATGACAGCCAGGCACTGGGTAAGTACCAAGACTGAGGGACCTGGGTCAAATGAAAAGGATAGAGAGAGCTGGGTGTCATCCGCATATTGATGGCACCTCACTCCAAATTTCTGAACAATCTTGCCCAGGGGCCTCAGTTGCACATTGAACAGGAGTGGGGGCAAGATGGAACTGTTCGGGACCCCAGAAGGGAGTTCCTGAGGGGATGATGAGCCACCGCCTATCACCACCCTCTGGGTTCTCCCAGCCAGGAATGAGCCAAACCACACAAGAGCGGTTCTGCACACCCCAGGCAGGTCCTGCAGCTGTGTCAACACCACCACATGGTCAATGGTATCAAAGGCCGCTGAAAGATCTAACAAAATCAGCAGGGTACAATTTCCCTGTTGATTTTCAAATGGAGATTATCAAGCAAGTCTACAAATGCTGTCTCAGTGCCATGCTCAGGATGAAAACTTGACTGGTATGGGTCCAGGAAACCGATATCATTGAGATGCACCTGAAGTTGCAAGGCGACCACCTGTTCAATAACCTTCTGTAAAAAGGGGAGGTTAGAGGCAGGGAGATAGCTGTCAGGGCAGTCAATATCAAGAGATGGTTTCTTCAGCAGAAGGTGGACGACCACAACCTTGAGACCCTCTGGCACCCTGCCCTCCCCCAGGGAGGCATTGACAACCCCAGCAAGCAGTGCCCCCAGTGTCTTCCGGCTGGCTGTTACTATCCAGGATGGGCATGTATCTAGTTCACAAATGTTCACTCGCACCCCTCTAAGCACATCCTCTTCATCCATAGGTGAGATTAATTGAACCCAATCCAAGTAATCTGGACAAGACCGGGCCTCCTCAACACCAAACTCTGACTTTGCATTCAAACTAGCAGCACCCAAGTGGAGCCAAATATGAGTGACTTTGTCTGCAAAGCAAGTGGCAAACCCGTCACAGCGGGCAGTCAATGATTCTAACTTTAAATAGAGACAGCTAGGATTTAATAAACTATTCACCATCCAGGAAAGCTCCGCTGGACGGCACTTTACAGATTGTACTGCAGCAGCAAAGAAAACTTTCTTTGCCACAGCCACGGCATAGTCTTTCAGAAACAGTTTATGCCGCGGTTGGTTGGCTTTGGCATGGATTGGCATAGGAACATAAGAACTGTGGTACCAAATCAGAGATGCAAGACCCCTGCACTATGCAAGCCACCCCTCTCAGCCAGGTGGGTCTATCCCTGCCCCCAGCCCTAGCGGTAGCAGCAGAAGCACCAGCAGCTGCAGCACCCCTGCTGCCATCAGCAACAGAATCAGCTCAGCCTACGTGCAGGCCACTCTGGGGAGCATGGGGTCCCCCACAACAATAGGGAAAGCAGCGTGGCTGAGGGCAGTGGTGGAGGTGGTTCCCAGACAGAGCTACAAGGGGGAGTATGACGGTGCCTCAGCAGCCATGGAGACCTACCTGGAGGAGGAGCCATGCATTGATCCCAGCAGCGATCCCTTGGCCTACTGGGCTGGCAAGGCCAATGTGTGGCTGGCCCTGTCGAAAGTGGTCATGGGTCTCTTGTCCTGCCCACCAACCAGTGTCCCCAGCGAGTGAGTGTTCTCCATGGCAGGGGACATTTGCTCCCCACGCCGCCTGAGACTGGGGGCCAAGTTGGTGGAGCAGTTGCTGTTCATTAAGGTAAACCTTCCGCTGCTGGGATTTCACGAGCTGGCCCTGGACAAGGATTGACGGTGCAGTGGCACACACCATCTCATGCCAGGGGAAGTCATGAGACGGGGCTCCTCCTCTTCAATCTGGGCAAGGGCTACTGCTGCTCTGCTGCTGAGGTGCTGTCTCTCCCTCCCAATACGTGAGTTCCTGCTCTCTCTCTCTCTCTCTCTCTCTCTCTCTCTCTCTCTCTCTCTCTCTCTTTCTCTCATACTAGACGACCTCGACTGCCTTATCTGACTGACCTCATGACTCAGGGTGGCATTGGGAAACTGGAAGCCTGCCAGCCGGCCTATGGCTACACGATCTTGGCCTGCCAATGTGACACTGACTGGCTCTCACTCTGTCACGCTGCACAGTCTTTGCTAGCCTATCTGAGTGCTCTGATGCCAATGTCCCAGCCTGCCTGCCCTACTGCCTCTCATGCCACGCTGCCTGTCTGCCTGCCCAGCTTTGCCGCCAAGCTCAAAGCATGCCTCAGTACACCTTCCTGCCTCCCATGCCAAGGTGCCTGTCTGCCCACCCAGGTTGCCTAGCTCAAAGCCTGCCCAAGCCTGCCTGCCCTACTGCCTCTCATGCCATGCTGCCTGCCTGCCCGCCCACCCAGGTTGCAAAGCTCGAACGCTTCCTCAGTCTGCCTGACTGCTGCTCATGCCACGCCAACTGCCTGCCTGCCCTGGCAACCAGTGTCTGTTGCTGCTAGTGCCAATGGCCCCAAGGCCTATTTGCTGTCTGTGCCAAGGGTTCTGTACCCTGGAAACCAATGTCTGCTGCTACCAATGGCCCCCAGGCCTATATGCTGTCTGTGCCAAGGGTTCTGTACCTTGGCAACAAATGTCTGATGCTGCTAGTGCCAATGGCCCCCAGGCCTATATGCTGTCTGTGTCAAAGGTTCTGTACCATGGCAACCCACTGTCAGTTACTGCCAGTGACCCCCAGGCCTATATGCTGTCTTTGCCAAGGGTTCTGTACCCTGGAAACCAATGTCTGCTGCTGCCAATGGCCACCAGGCCTATATGATGTCTGTGCCAAGGGTTCTGTACCCTGGCAACCAATGTCTGCTACTGTTAGTGCCAATGGCCCCCAGGCCTATATGCTGTCTGTGCCAAGGGTTCTGTACCCCAGGTTGCCACCAAGCTCAAATTCTGCCTCAGCCTGCCTTCCTGCCTCTCATGCCAAGGTTCCTGTTTGCCTGTCCAGGTTGCTGCTGAGAGAGAGAGAGAGAGAGAAAGTTTCCCCACTGCTAGAAGGAGAGACAGTCACAATCCCACCCATGCTGTCACTGAAACTATATGGTCAGAGAGAGAGAGAGAGAGAGAGAGAGAGAGAGAGAGAGAGAGGATTCCCGCTAGAATGAGAGAGATGGGGTGGAGGGGAGGTCAGTTCAAGCTGCCACCTGCCACAACCAGGAAGAACTCCCATCTGTGCCTGATGTCCACATGCAGCAGCAGCAAACCTACCAGAATGAGATGGAATATATCAAAATGTGGAACGTATTATGTGCCTGCCTGTGTGCATTTCTATAACTACCTATTGCAAGATTGAATGAAGGGTGCCCAAGCATGCACTAATTCTAGGGACATCATTCAGCTCCCATAGGCTGTCATTCCACTGTACCTGAATCAGTTATGTCCGCCCATCCCAGGAACCATCAATGAGATTCTGGGTCCATCATTCCAGTCACTGGGGACTGTCATTCCATTCCACTGAATCCAGAAGCCCGGTGCCTGGCCAGCACACCAGCCTGCCCACTGCCAGCCTACTCCTCAGCACCTACCCGCGGATGCCTGCTGAAGCTGCTGAAAAAAATGCCCCTCTGTACCACCAGCACCCGCTGCCTGCTGCCCGCTGCCAAGGAGCCTGTCTCTCTTTCTCTCTGGCACACACACATACAGACACAAGCCCTGCCTCTACTGGGGGGCTGTCTTCAAGTTGAAACCCTGCTGCTGGCACATCTTTAGGGGTAATACGATACCTATGCTACATGTGGAGGTGCCAGCCAGGTGCTGCTGGTAGGGATTGACTAGCTGTATGAGATTCTGCCACCTCCCAGAACTTCAGCACAGAGGGATAAAAGATTGGGAAGGTCAAACAAAACTTGTAACAACAAATATAACCTTTATAAACAATTTTAAAAGAACAATAACATCAACAGTATAAAACCAAAACCAAACATATATACAAAGAAAAGAAAAGGGTCTAGCCTACTTGTCTTTGGGCCTATCCCTCGGAACCTGGGGCATAGGACAGGACTGAGGGGTGGGCACCCTGTGCTCTGGCATATCGTAGCCATGAGCCAAGGCAAAGTCCACGGCCCCTGCCATGGCTGCATGTCACCTGGAGACCGACTGGTGGTACAGTTCCAGGCATTCCGTCTTGGCAGAGACATACTGGGCATACGCCTCCACCTTCTTTTTCTCCACCTTGAGTGTCTGGAACTGTTCCACCAGGTGGTTCTCCATAGTGGCTGCTGACTTCTGCAGGCTGGCCATGAAGTCCCGGGTGGGCCTTTCACCTCGGCCCAAAAGGCCCTTGCTGCTGCAGACTCCTGGGGTCTGGGGGACTCCACATCAGAGCTGAAGGACGGGGACGGGCTTACATGGCATTCTTTCTGCTGTGCCTCCCCCCCCTCTTCTGGTGATGAGGATGCTCCACGTCCATGACGCGAGTCCTGCTGCTGCCACCTCACCATCAGCCTGTGGAGCTTTTCACTGTGGGCTGTCAGCCCTGATGTGGTCCCCTCACACTGCCTCCGGAACTTTTTATGGCAGACCTAAATAACATAAAAAGATAGGAACATAAGAAGTGCCATACTGTGTTAGACCAATGGTCTTTCAAGCTCCTGTCTGCATTCTGTCTCCACAAGAGGGTGGGTGATGAATCTCTCTCTGCATGGGACTTCCTAACAGGTCATAGAGCAATCCATTCCCTGTTCTTCCAGTCCCCGTGCCTTACCTTGCATTCTGAAGAGCCATCCTCATGCCTCACATACCACTGTCAGACATTAGACCTTGTCAGCCCAGTGTCTGGGGGTGGCACTGGTGACCGCTGCCTTAGTGTCCTGCAACTGCCCCTGGCACCGGCATTTGAGGATTCCGAATCCTCACCCTCTCTTAAACAGCAACACATAAACAACACCTAATTATATCATGCATTTATGATGATGCCTCTAGTCCTCCCTCCTTGGGGTGCTAGGGATGGCAACTGGAGACGGTGACCCGGGCTGGCTGGCATGTGAAAATCCTGCCCTTCTTTGGGTGCTGGGGAAGGATGGCAATGGGGAAACCCTAGCTTGCTGGCACATGCAAATCCTGCCCTTATTTGGGTGCTGGGGGGATGGCAACTGGAAAGACCCTGGCTGGCATGTGCAATTAATCCTGCCCTTCTTTGGGTGCTGGGGAGGGATGGCAATGGAGAGACCCTTGCTGACATGTGAAAATCTGCCCTCCTTTGGGTGCTAGTAGTGATGGCAACTAGAAAGACCCTTGCTGGCCCGTTCAAATCCTGCCGTCCTTGGGGTGCTATGGATGGCAACCGGAAAGACCCTGGCTGGTATGTGCAAATCCTGTCCGTATTTGGGGGTGCATAGGGATGGCAACTGGCGAGTTGAGACCCTTGCTAGCCTGGCACATGTTTGCGTGGGGGTGCTTGTGCTCGTGCCTGACTGCTGGAAGAGGCCCCCACGCTACAATACCCTCTCTCTCTGTGGCAGACATCTGCTGCCACCCACTGATGCCCACTGTTTGTGCCTGACTGCCCACCACCCATGCACCCACCCGCACGCCAGTGAGCTCGCTCTAAAGGATAGTAATATTCTTCTTGTCCTCAAAGTAAAAAAAAAGTTTTAACCTGGCAGCAGTGGCAGCACTTCCTGTGCCCACTGGCTCTTGCTCCTTCTCCACCACCGAAGGTCCAGCAACAGCGGCTGGAACCTTTTCCTCCTCCACCAGCTCCACCACCTTGGCCTTCCCCCAGGTCCTCCTATTGATCCTCACCCTCTTCATTTTTTTTCCAAGCAAGCAGCAGCCAAACAAAACACACAGTCACCCACAACCAACACTCACCAACCAGCCAAAACAACACAGCCAAACCAAACACATAAACAGCCAAAACACATGAACCGAACAGCCAGCCAGCCAGCCAGCCACACACACATGTTATCTCCCTACACAAGCTCAGCATGCACTCAAATTTCCGGTTTCCGGCACGATCACAGGATCTCGAGATACCTTTTTCCGAGTGGCCGAACCGAACTGAACTTGACCAAACAGAAAGACTGAACCCAAACTTGGTGACTGAACTGAACGACCTAACCAAACAACTGGACTGAACCAGACCGAACCATACGACCGAACCAGAACCACGATCTGTTTGCACATCCCTACTAACAGATAGAAATTGATTTCATCCCTAAAGCAAGATGCTTTATTAGTCCTCCAAATTTGGAAGAATTGGCTATTACAGCTGTGGCTGTTGTCAAGAATAGTGTTGCCATGCTGGCCCTCGATTCTTGCTTGAAAGAAGGACTCTATGAAGCTTGCATACTGTCTTTCTGGAAACAGTCCCCCCACCCCCAACCCCCCTGGTCTCCCTGGTCCCAACATCCCCACTAATCCTCACCCCCTGGACGATTGAGGGGCTTGTGCCACACTTCTGGTTTGCAGGCAACCAAGAGGCATAAGGAAGCCTGGCAGCTGATCCAAGGACTTAAGGAATAGCAAGAGAAGGGTTAATGGGTGAAGCAGTGGTGGAGCTGCGTAGGGAGTGCCGTAGTTGCCACACCCCTTTGTCCTATATAAATCCTGGGGTTTCAGCATTGCAGGGCTGGTTATCTCTTCATTCTGGGAGCTATAACCACCCCTTCAGCTTAGCCTTCCGTTGTCTGTGTGGACAATCCTTCTCCTGGTTCATTCCTGTGCCTGTAATCTCTCCTGCTATCTCCTATTCCTGAGTAGCCCCTGTGTAAACAATCCTACCCCTAGTTCCTCTGTTCCCTGAAGCTCTCACCTACTCCTGAGTATCCCCCATGAGACAAACCTTCCCCTGGCTCCTTTGTGTCTGTAATCCTGCCCTCTCCTACTCCTGAGTGGCCCCTCTTTGGGCCTTCCTCCTTCTGGTTCATCTCTGTGCTGCAATCCCATCTGTTCCCAGGTCTTAACCCCTTCCTTTCTCCTCCCCTGGGTTGTGGTCTCCTTCCTCTTCCCTCTCTCAGAGCCTTGTGATCCTTCTCTTATCCCCAGTGATGATCGTTGGGTGTTATCACAAGTGACAGCCAACTGCTGCCATCACAACTCGATCCAGACTGGGAAGCTGCTTGCAGTCTGGTCAGAATCAGGTCTGTCCATGGTACAAATGTTCAAATGGCTGGGGGGGGGGGTACAGCCCATGATGGGCAGCCATCGCAGCCTATGACAGCCATCATAGTAGCCGTCATGGTGACCCCAATATGGACCAGGTTATGGCAGGCTATAACAAATGTTATAGTCAAAGTCAAAGTCAAAATTTTATTGTTTGGACCATAGGTCATTACAATATAAGGAGAAACATAAAATACAAGGATAGTAAAAAAATAGAATGAAACACGAACAAGACACATATTAACAGTCACATTTGCCAAAATTCCAAAACGTAAAATTTATAAATTTTCAATTGTCACTGTCAGGGATAAATCACAGTTCAGAATCATCTGTGCATTTAGCAATATTAATAAACTTAAGAATTATGAGCTACGTAGTTGATTTTAACTGGCTTGGTATGCATGTTATAGTCTGCTGTAGCCCATTCTACCTTGATCGGGCAGATGGTAGCCAGGGCTGTGATACCAGAGGTCTCCAGGATCACAGCCAAGGCTAGCCACTACCATACCTGGGAGGAATCCAGGGTACACATCTGTTGGCCAGCCAACAAATGTGATGGTGGCCTGCAGGCCAAAGTGGCCCACAACAGGTCTAAGTAGGATGCTGTCACATTTGTTAACACCCATTCGTACCATCCCCCGAACTGACTGCTTATGATCCTGATGGGTTATTTCACTTCCTTCCTTGGGTGCTTCGGACACGGCTGTGACACTGGCTGTTTTTTAATGGACTGCGCGGGTGGGGGGTTGGGTGTGTGCCGGCAGTGGGTGGAGGTGTGTGTGCTGCCTTTCCCAGCACACACACACCCCACCTCCACCCATGGAGCCTCCTCCGGTTTTCTGGATGGTTCCGTGGGTGGGTGATGGGTGGAGGTGCATGTTGTGCAGGAGCGTGTATGCACCCCCACCCACCACCCATGGTCTTTCCACGGGCGCACACCCATCCCCCCACCCACTACTGCAGCGTTTACACGGATGCCCCCCCCCACTACACACCCAGTGGGGGGTGCGGGGACATCTGTGTAAAAACAGCCACTGTCATCAACAAGCATTGGTCCAGTAAAAGCTCTTGCTATCAATGGTGATACTGATATTCAAACTCATAAGCATAGCATAGCATAGCGTTTAATTTATACCCCGCACTCTCTCGGAAACCCGACTCGAAGCGGCTAACATAACAGCAAATACATTTCCTGGGTTATTTCCCACGCAGGGGACCCAGTACAACAAAATAGCAATAATACATAATAAATCACTATACATAATCAAAAACAACCCTTACAATCTCCTCCTACCAACTCTTTAACAATTCAACGGTTGGCCCCACAAGCTAATCCTTCTATCTCTTGCTGCCACCAAGGGACATTTCACCTAACTCTACCCCTTTCTCACTGGGGAGAGTCAGCTGCACCTCCTCTCCATCAGTATTTAACATTACCCCCCCAAACAATACACACATTCACAGAATTTCTCACCGTCGCCTCCTGACCCAGCCAAAGGGCATGGCCAAAAGGCAGGCCCCTTTGACCGTGCCCCTTCAACACGCACCCCGAGCACGCGCCTCTGACACGGCCTCCGGTCGCTCCCAATGTTAAGGGAAGCAGCCCGGAAATTGGCATGGCCAGGCCCCACCCCCGCAAGGGTAGTGGGGGAGTGGAAAGGATTCCGTGGCTCTCGGATCTCAAAAACGGGCCCCCCGACCCCACAACCAAGTACCATCTTTGTCTTTAAAGGTGGGGGGGTTCCACGGTGCCGCTGCCATCAGGTCGCTTCTGGCTGGGTTCCCCTCTCTCCCGCACACCGCCGGCAGATGATCTAATAGGGATTGTCTTTTCATCTCTAATTTCTTTGATTCTATGGTTTTCTATCCTGCCCTTTGCGTAAGTAGGATATGTTTGTCAGCTCCTCTTGTTCTACAGCTTCTCGCACTGACAGTTTCCGTGTAAGAAACGCATCCTTTAGTTCTGCCTGTGTGCAAACTAGACCAAGTGGTTCAGCTCCTTTGTAGAATGACAAAACTCTTCAGTTCACTTGCTAAAATCTGGACTACTTTTGCTTCCACCGTGGGCTTCGGACTGAGATTCGCACCAGAGCTCCTCCAGCTCGTCCCCCATATTCCACCTCACCTCACCTCAGACCAGGCCACCAGTACACGAGGAGCAGCAGCAACAGCTCTAAGGATGCCACTGCCGGCTACTTCCTCCTCCCGCGTGTCTCGAAGCACATATGAACCTTAATAGTGCCATATTGGGTCAGACCAATGGTCCATCAAGCCCAGCATCCTGTCTCCGACAGTGGTCAATCTCTTTCTCTTGGGAGAAGTACCCAACAGGTCACAATGGGCAATCCATTTCCTGTTGTTCCAGTCCCCAACAGTAAGAGGTTATGTTCCGAAAACCTCCTTGGCTAATATCCATTAATGGACCTATCCTCCAAGAACTTATTCAACCCCTTTTTAAAAAATAGCTACACTACCCACCATGACCACTTCTTCTGGCAGCAAATTTCACAAGTTAATTGTGTGCTGAGTGGAAAAATACTTTCTCTTATTTGTTTTTAAGTCTGCTGCCAATTAATTTCATGGTGTGTCCCCTTATTCTAGTACTATTAGAAAGGGTGTATAACTGCTCCTTATTTACATGTTCCACACCACTCATGATTTTATAAACTTCTATCATATCCCCTCTCAGTCGTCTCTTCTCCAAGTTGAAGGGCCCCAACCTATCAAGCCTCTCTTCATTCAGGAGCTGTTCCATATCTGTGATCATTTTTGTTGTCCTTCTCTGTACCTTTCTTGTTCTGCTATGTCTTTTTCGAGATGGGGTGACCAGAACTGCACCTAATACTCTAGGTGTGGTCATATCATAAATTTTTATACAGGTATTACAATATTTTCAGTTTTATTCTCTATCCATTTCTGAATGATTCTTAACATTATTTTTTTTTTTTTAATGTCTTTTTAAATTTTAGCTTCTAATACATAACATCAAACAAAGCAAAATTTACATGTATGTTCCCTTCCCCAGTAACTCCCCCCCTCCTCCCACCTCCCTGAACCCCCCGCCCCAATTTTAATATATTTCTCTTAAGCAAGTCGAGTGTGTGAACTGTTCCATCTTTATCTTCTTTGTTAATACTGTCCAGCATTGGTCCCAGTCTTTATAAAATTTGTCTAGGTTGTCTTCTAGGCTGGCAGTGATCCTTTCCATTGAAAGGCAATGCCATAGTCTGTGGAGCCATGCCTGCC
>QEPC01005778.1:1542616-1570661 GCA_003113815.1 Sphenodon punctatus
ATTCCGCAACTTAGTGGAATCGTGGAAACATGACATTTTCGCTATTTCCGCAATTCCGCCAGCGCAAAAAAATAGCGGAATAGCGGTTTCCTGCGATTTCCGCAATTTTTCCGCAATTCCGCGATTTGCAGAATTCCGGTGGAATTAGCGGAATATCCTCAGAAAAGTCGCGGTGTGGCGCGGGCAGTTCCGAAATGGCGGAACGGAATCGCGGCGCGGTAAAAGCTGCTGCGGCATCAGCCCTATTCCTCACATTCTTATAATGATTGTTTAACGTTTACTGTTACAAAAGTGTGTATCTATAATATATAAGACAGTATGGTACATCTGAATATGTAAAGAGAAATTAAAAACTTTGTTAAAGTTAATTTTTACTTTCTTTTTAATATGTTACACATGGATTTTTCAAATCACAAAGGTAATGGATTTACAAATAACTGCAAAAGAGAGCACAAGAAAGTTTATATACTAGGGTCGTGTGACTGTAGGAAGAAAATATGTGATGTGTGGAACAATGAGAATATTTTAATATTTTTTTTAAGATTTAACCACTGGGAGAAGTATAGAAGTACTTTAGTGAGTTTTAACCATTCTGTGTAAACCGTTCCATATCATCAAAGGGTTATCTTTTGACATTGCATTGGGATAGAACTATACAGTAAATAATGAATTGTGGGATGCAGCCAGGCTTGCAGAAAATAACTATTTGAGGGATGGTGCATGAACAGAAAGCTGTAATTTTGACAGGTGGCAAGGTGTCGTGTCACCAAGCCCTTCTAAAGCCTCATATCTCATACCTATTGATTAATGGCTCTAATTAAGGAATGAAATCAAGCATGTGAAGACAGGGGATCGCTTAAGGTCCTTGTTTGGTAGTTTTCCCTTCCTGGCACACAACTCATCCATCTAAATATCACTGCTCTTTCATTTATTACAGCTGGATGATACCAAAAAAGAACTAGAGGGGGTGCATACTGATCTTGTCATGGTAATACAGGAACTTGATTTGGCAAGAGCTGTGGTGATAGGATGTGTTGGGACATGATGCTGCATTATCAGCTTGTGAATTGATCCTTTTACAGTGTAAAGTAAGATGACCTTATGGCTTAAGGATCAAAACCTTCTGTCAGTTACAATAGTGTAAATCTGGACTAACTCTTATCAGAATGGAATTATTCCAGATTTACATCCAGTGTAATTGGATTGGAAAGTGGCTCCTAGATGTTCAGATTTCTTGCTACCGAAACAGAAAAAAACCAACCCTGAGTAGTATGCAAATCTGTCTAGTTTAAATGCAAAGCCTTTCAGTTTCATACTTTAGAAAAATCCCAAACCCTTAAAAGTAGTGGTTGAATCTTTAGTTTGGGAGAAGGAAAATGATAAAATGAGGTGAAATGTAAGGGTTTTGTTGATAAGCCTAGCAAATCAGGTTATATTAATGAATCTTGTATCTGCTGTGCTGAAAGTATACCCCCACTCACTCTGCTTACTAACAAGGCCAAAAGTCTGACATTATGCTACACAGTTAAACAAGTCCCTGGGGGGTGGGGAGGAGGGCGGAGAAGCATGCTACTTTCCCCCTACATTATAATGCTGAAGCTTTGAATCCTTGGCAGGCATTCACTAGTTTGGCTAGCTGGAGAGAGCCACCAGCTGGAATCTGCAGTATACACGGCTAGATTTTTTCCTGCTTTTCCTAAAATATAATACTTTTAAAAACAACTACAACAAACTTGTTTTGTGTTTTAACACACAAAACAAAACACTTCTGTGAATTTAATTTTTAAGAAGCAAAATAGTTGATTTATTAAAGCAGAGATTTTCGGTCTTTTTCACATTCCTTTACAGAAGTTAGTAAACTCAGAAAAAATTCACTTCTAATAAAAAGTGTCTATTGATATGGAATAAGTACACCACAAAATGCACCCTTAAATTATCTTACAGTGCCTTTTCAGTACACAGTACAAGTTAAATAAATCTTTTAGTGTTCAGAGGCTCTTGCAGGAACAGAGGGTGAAAACAGACATGACGCTAACCACCCTTTAACCACCCTTGGTGGTTATTTATGCATGTTGCAGGGCTGTATTGGTGCCCTATGCAACCCTGCAACATGCATAAATAACCATCAAGGGTGGTTAAAGGATGGCTAGCGTCATGTCTGTTTTCACCCAAAATGTGTTTCAATTTATTTAATAAATTCTTATTTGGGGCCTGATCCTCCAGTCCTCTAAAGCTATACAAAAAAATGTTTACATATCAATGCCTGTAGGGACTAGTTACTTAAACATTTTTGAAAGCATACAATAGTACAGCTCTGTGTTAATAAAAGCCACTGAAATACTTAGTTTGAATTGTGAACTGACATACGAAGTTTTGTTTTAGCAAGCTGTCGTTTGAATTCTAATGTTTGCAGAGTAGTAATTTAGTAACAGGTCAGTTCATACATGTATGTGTGTGTGTCCTTATGCATTATGCATCCTTATTTTATTCAGTCAGACTTGTCTGCATGTATACAAAGCTGAGATATCAAGGTCCAGAAATCAAGGTCCTAATGAAAATTATTGCAGTGCTTCTGCTTTAACAATATTAATAGATAACAAAATATTGAAAAGGCTGATTTTTTAAAATTATCTTGTTCCCTTTTCTGAATCTAGTTATGTGACTTTTCCGTATAAATTTAATTTGAGTTTCAAAATCAGAAAGCATCTATGAATAAAGGCAGTTTTGATACTTCCTTTAGGATATTGATTTTAATGCTGATATGTGATAGGAACAGTTTCATGCAGGATTCATCATAACTGTTTTTATTACATTACACTTTGTCATCAAAAGGTAATGTGTTATGCTAAGGAAAATTTTTTTTTTTTTTTTTTTAAATAGCTCCTTTCCATTCATTTGTTCAGTTAACTTCTCTATAATCTTTTTAGAAATTAATTTTGCAAATTACCTCATCTCTTTTATTTTTAAGAGTCCTTTTTTAAGATTAGAAATAACGATAAAATCATTGCTTACTGAAGCAAGTAGATTTTGAATCCAGCTATGCACATTAGAAAGATGTTACACACTGCATACTTTTAATAATGATCATTTAGAAGATAATTTTAGCATCCACACAAGGGAAAAATGGATTTTTGATGAGTTCTTATATGACCATATGTGGTATTAGTCAGTGTGAGGTATTGCTAGCAAGCTCATTGCTTTCAAAAATCAAAGTTAAATGGTTCATCTATCATCAGAATTTGTGTCTGGGCGACTTGTCTGAACATCAGTATGATTTATGGTTTGAATTGGAGGAGTCAACCATGCATGTTTCTTAGTTTATCGTTTTATGCTGTCTTCAATTAAATGTCTATAAACACAGTGATGGCTTTATGACATTGTCCATCAATAAAGACTATCAGATTTTGCATGAGAATATGTAATTTTCAGAAAAATAATGACCTTTTGACTTCTATGTGCCCTGTTGTGCACATGATATATAGGGGATGTATAGACTTCATTTTTCCTCCTGGCTCCCTTTGATTTCAATCCTATAGACTAATTAAGATAGCAAACATATTTTATTTAACATAATTCTGATCGGGTTACATACAGAGTTTAAAAATTAATTTATCAAATAAATAATATGTTATATAGTAGTGGCAAGCTATAACGGTTTCACATCTCTAATGGATATTTATACAAGTTATTGTTTTAATGGAAATGTAAGCAAATATAGAAGTATATCAGAGCATTTTATTGCTTATTGATTCAGTATTTGATTATTTTACCATAGCAAGGCTTTGCTACAGGAAAATAATGCATACATTAAAATTAAATTAAATCATTCTGCAAAACGGATGAATGCTAGAAAAACATAGGCTTTCATTTTCTTCAGGGACATTGAATAATGATACTTTCACTCTTCATATTTATGAATTACGGTATAGTATTCACAGTGGAAGCATATGGAGGTAGAATCATTTTCTGCGCAGCTGTGCCCTGATATTGCTGTCGACAGCTATGCATTATAAAAAAAAATTAGTATTCCAGATCTTAAGGCTATATTGAATATTTTTCAATATGTTTTTATAAGGAAAGTATATGCTATGTAGCGTTTTCATATAACACATAGCATGAAGAGGTTAAAGTACCAAGTAATCGAAATAATATTAAGAGAGCATTTAGGTGAAATTTGTACATAATGATGAAATAGTTTGGTGCTTGTAATAACTTTATATTGTAATATCCTTTATATTGTAATATCTGGCAATATTGAGCATGTTCATGATCCCATCCTCCCTTTCCTATATACAGACAGGTAGAACACATGTGTTGTATCTGTATATGAGACTATGTTGATTCTGGCTGCCTAATATTCTGATTCTGGGTGGAGATAACTGTTGTAGATTTCCTGTCCCATGAGTCCACTAATTGGAACTATTTTGTAGTTGCTGCCTTCTCACAAATTATGAGATGAAGACTGTTGACAAGAACTTGTGCATGTACAAAAGCTCTAAGCCTATTTGAAGTTAACATTGGCTGTGAGATGCTACTGTCAATGTCTTATGCTGTACACACAGCAGTTCTTGAAAATATATGTGCTTTAATGCTGTTTTTTAATTAATTATCTAATTTGTATCCAATTCAACACTGTTCCATCACTTTTGTGTACTATAAACTTTGTTTAAGGTCGTTGATGATGGAATTGAGCATGCTAAATAGTTTTTCATTGTACGTCTTCTTGTGCATCTATTTGGTTGTGCAAAGAGCAGGTGTACGCACTGACATGCAATTCTGGCATGGAAATAAACTTTCATGTAAGTGTAGTAATTGTCTTTTAATTCAGCTTTGTAAAGTTGGCATTAAGATGCTGTCCACCCTTTGCTATGATGATGGATTACGCTGAAAAAACAGATATTTGCTTGTCTGTCAAACAAAATTACTTACTCTGGGTGAGTTTATAAGTAGAATTTTGCAAGGTTGCTCACAAGATTCCTGCTCTTGGGTTTTCAAAGTCTTTCATGGGATAGGTGGAAACTAGTTTAATATGGCTTTTTAGTCCTGGTAGGTGCATCTTGCATGCAGCCCAACCATGAATACCTAAGCCCAAGCTCCGTTAGCATATTCCAGTTCCATTACTTTCAGACACCATTCAGCAATCCATTCTAAAATGACTTAGTCATAGTGGACCTGTTTCCCCTCTCTTGCTCCCCATTTTCTGGACCTGAAGACTGAGATGATTATTTTTTCTTTCTCTTCCAGCTCCCAATCAGATTCTTACTGTAAACTCACCACATCCTTAGTAATAATAATAATAATTTATATCCCATCCTATCCTTGAATACTCAGGGCAGCTCACAACATATTAAAAACAAAATACAAATAATTGAAATAAGTGAAAATCCATTTTATTGGTGGAAGCATGGGTGGAAGTGGTTATCTTCATTGTATAGTTCATTCTCTCCTACCTGGGTCACCCCCAATGTCTTTCACATTACCAGCACTCATTTCCCAGTGGTCTGGCTTTTCCGAAACTCATTTTGTACTTTATGTCTAGACTTTCAAATTGCATTATGGATAGTCTGCAGTTCCCAATTTTTTCTCAAAAGAGCATCTTTCACTGTGAAAGCACCATCCCACATCCTTCACACTTGCATGCACACAGCACGTGACTTCAACTCCAAGCCGATTTCATGAATTTTCTTTTGGAGATACTGCTGGGTCTTGAGTGTATTTCTGGTGGAATTCTGGAGCATGTGTAATACTGCCAAAACGAAGTAACAAAAATAAGACTAGACCTGGTCTCTCAGGTCATGTCCAACACCTTCACCACTAGACTTCATTTACCTGGAGGAAAATGAGTGGCTTACTAGTAGCCAATACATATATGTTAAAATCAAATCATACCAGGCAAACTAGTTTCCTTCTTTGGCAGCTAACTATGGGTGATTTCAGATGTTACGGGGCCCGTTGGCCCCGTACCAAAATCACCCTATTCATTCCCCGCCGGGGTCACCCCGTAAAGCCACAACAGACGTGCCGGGGGGATCCCGGGAGGGAATGTGGGAGGGGGCGGGGCCGCGCGGCGCAACGTGTGGCCGCACAGCCCCGCCCCCTCCACGCACCCCGCCGCCTGCCCTCCAGGGAGACGGGCGGGCGGCGGGGCCAATGCGGCCGCCGCGTCGGGCCGTGGCACGTGGCCAGATGTTACTTTTTGTTGGTCCCTGCCGGGGGTCCGTTTGACCACGCTTCCCAGGACATTCCCCCGGCTAGCCCGGGAAGCGTGGTTCAAATTGACCCCTTGTGGGTATTGACCATGGCGAACATCTGGCGGCCTCCAAACAGATGTTCGAGACACGGTGACCACAGGTGGGTATTCACCGTGGTTCGCCATGATCTCGTAACATCTGAAAATACCCTATGCTAGTGGATAAGAGGAATGCAATGACCGTTAAGGCCCTGATCCAAAGTTGTGTGAACACCATACACAGAATGTGCACGTGCACAATGTGCACACGGAGTGTGCACCAAATGAAGACACCACACGCACACAATACACACATGAGGTCTTTAGCAGCAGCAAGCTCCAAAGTGGGGCATTGTCTGCTTTAGGTGGGACTGTGGGATTTTCTCACAACAGTGGGGCACAGTGGTCTGAGGCTGAACTGTTGAACAACGTAGAAACAGTTAGGAAATGGAACAAGCTGCCTAGAGAAATTATGGAATCTCCTTCAGCAATGGGAGGGGGGTGGGATAGCTTTAGCAGTAAGAGTGCATGCTTTGCATGTATAAGGTCCCAGGTTCAATCCCCAGCATCTCCACCTCAGGATTCCTGGTAGCACACCTGGGGGAGGCCTCTGCTGGGGGCTTGGAGGAGTCTCAGGTAGCATGCCAGGATGGCCTCTGCCAGAGACCCCGGAAGAGTCAGATTTGGGCAAGAATTTGAAACCCCTGTTGCCTTGTCAGGTTGTGACAATACTGGGCTAAGATGGACGATTGGCCTGACTCAGTTAGGCAGTTTAAAATAAACAAAAAAATAAATAAAAAATAGCATGGTGTAGTGCCAAGCCCACTGTCAGCAGCAAACAGCCAGAGCAGTGCCCAGCCATGAGTGGCAACAGCAGGAGTAGAGCTAGGCCCAATGTTGGCAGCCAGCATGCAGTCATCTCCAGATGCAGACAAGAAAAGTGTGTGTGAAGGATTGCAGTAGTTGTGTATGCATGTATGATGGGGGAGTGGGTTGTGTTGTGAGCAAATGTGTACATTCAGACACTGGTTTGGGCATCTGATGCTATCATACCCTTCAACATTTGATGGAGAGCAATAGGTACACTTCATAGCACCTGTAATTTGCATAAACTTGCATGTATTTATTTATTTATTTATTTATTTATGAAAATTTGGAATAGCCACTGGCTAACACTGGGGCTGGCTGAGCTGAAGGAAAAAAAGGATGTCTGTGTGATAGGCTCTGGGTACACATACGTTTGTATGTACAGGACTGATGGTTCAAGTTACAACTCAGCCTATTAAAAAGTCAAAATTCTCTAATGGGTGCATTGACAGTGACTCTAAAGTTTTAGTTTTAATGACATACAGAGGATCTCAGGTGCATACCCAAGTGTCCTGGATTTCCTGGGATGTCCCTGATTTCACACCTCTTTTGTAAGCTGTCCCGTAGTCCCAGAAAACTGCTGTTAAGTCCTGCATTTGGAAGGGAGGGGTGAGGGAGAGCACTTTGCAAGCCATCAATGGGGGCAATGAGTAAAGACAGATCTGACAGCGGCCCACTTGGGATCGGACTTCACCTGCATGTCTGTCCAGGCACCACCAGATGTTGGCCTGGGATTGCCTTGGGCCATGTTGACGGCTAGCCTGGGCTCTGGACTTGGGAAATGCCTGGGCTAAGGTCCACCCACCTGGACTAAAGCAGGCCACAGCAGGCTATCGCAGCTATTCGCAGGTCGGGTCTGCCATTGCCGGCCTCCATGGGTGCCGGTCATGGTGGAGGGTGGGGCTCTGGCCACAGCGTGGGGGTAGGGATTTACAGATGCACATTTGACATGCTCCCTGCCTTCCCTGGTGCTCTAGCCATGGGCATGTCTGCTTGGTGCCACGGCCCAATCTGGGTTATGTTTGCAGTGGCTTCCCGACTGGAGGCACCCCCCACAGTCGTCACTTCTGTTTTAACCCAATGAGTTGGATTATCCATCCTGGAAGTGCCAGCAGGTTTCTCCAGGCAGGCTCAAAGCAGCTTCTCCCATTCTATAGGTAAGGGACTATCTATTGTCTTCTCCTTGATTGCTTGAGTACTCTTCTTGTACTCTCTGAAATTCTTTTATTTATTTATTTATTTTTAATGAAAACACAAAACAATGCACTTTGGGAGCATCAGTGTGAAGGTATAATATCTAATTGTTTCTCTTGGGAAAAAAAAAATCAACAGGTCAAGGTTTCAGACCTGGACCTTCTCAGGTGATTTCTTAAAGTTTCTTTTAAAAAACAATAACAAAATTTCAGACCAGCTTCTCCATTAGGCTCATCTGCCAGAGAGAATCCACACAGAAGGAGAAATGGCTGAGTGGGGGAAAAGCTTTACTGGCAGAAGGAGGGCTGTGTCAGGGTTGAAATGAGCCAAAGAAAAAAATCTCATGAGAAATCCATGAGATTTGAGATTGGGTGTGGGGAAGAACTCGGGAGCTCCTTGCCCCCCTTTCTTGAGTTCTTGAAAATTCTCAAGAGGTGGAGGGGAGATGGTGGGGGCCCTGAAGGCAAGTAGGCGACAAAGACAAACCCCCTAAGCACCTCCAGAGCCCATGCGCCCTCATTGCCTGGGGGGAAAGGGAAAGTTTGGGGGCGGGGTTAGCGACCTAGAGGGGGGTCAGGCAGGGTTTACTTACCTTGGGGGGGTCTTCCCTGGGGGGGCGACCCCCCACTCTGCTCTGTCCCACCGCTGGGCTGCTCTCCGGCTCTTCTTTTTAAAACAAAACAAAACAAAACAGAGCTTGAGCATGTGCAGAGCGCTGCTTGCTCCTGGGTGATCTTTTCAAAGAAGGTCCCCCTCAAACCCTGCCTGACCCCCACCCCCCACCCTAGGCCCCCAACCCTGCACTTGAAGTTTCCCTTCCCCCCCAGGCAGGGAGGCTGCATGGGTGCCAGAGGTGCTCAAGAGGCTTGTTTTTGCCTCCTGCATGCCTCTGGGACCCCCACTGCCCCACCAGTGACTACAATCCCTGCCCACCCCCCTCAAATTCTTGCTGGTCCTTGGCGAGAAGGTTTTTCTTTCTCAGTCTGGCTCGTCTTGAAGCGAGATGGGAAATACCCGTTCTTCTTGCCGAGAACGTCTGGCAAGAACATCGAGGCGAGTTTCAGCCCTAGACTGTGTAAACACTAACAGTAAAGTTAAGGGAAGTGTTAGGATAGAGCATCAACATAAGAACTGTCAGGAAAAGGGTTATGAGAGAAGTTATTGTATGGATATGAGAGCCATGAATTTTTAAAAGAAATTTCAGCCCAGCCTCATAGTTAAACAATACACTGTGATCTCGTAACGTCTGAAAATACCCCATTATGATGTTTAGTGACATTTGATTTCACTGTGTATTTCAAGGCATTTGTTCTGGGCAATTTGATGGCATGTGATTTAGTGGTGAAGGAAGCCTTGATCTGACTGTGATTTGAAGAAATTGGGAACAGAGGGTCTTGAGGTACCAATTTCCGTTTACTGGCATAGGGGCTAAATGCAACTTTTGCCTAATTTTTTGGCCCCTTTCCAGTGCCTGGATCTGCCCCCTAGATCCAGTTCCTACCCCAACCAATGAAAGACTGAGCTCAGGGTAAGAAAGTAGAGATGAGGGCATACACAAAGGAATAGGAGACAGATCCATGGCACAGATCAATGATCTGGACCCTCCTCCTCCTGAGCATACTCAATTAACAACCTTGTCACCAACTTGTATGTGGAGCTTGTACTAATTTTCAAAGTGGCACCTAGGAGGGAAAAGGTTCCCCAGCCCTGGCATGGAATGGCATCACTAACTTGTTTTAGTCATTAATTGCATGTGCCTATATGTCATTTAAGATAGTAAGAAAGGTTGAGGGACATGGAATGGTCAGCAAAATACCTAAGGCTAGTCCTCCTGACTGCAACAACAGGCACTAGTGCATTTGTATAGTCACTGTTTCTCCCATTGCCACCTATGGGGAAAAAGCAGTGAGTCTCTGATACAGTGGAAAGCACCATTAAAACTGAGTAACATCTCCTAACAGGAGGTTGGAAGCTAAATTTTAAAACCAGGCATATTCAAAATGCTTACAGAGGGTATTTTCAGATGCCGTCATGCTTTGATCCTGCCAAGGGTGAGGGTTCGCACTCTGGGCAGGATTTGGTCTTGTCAATGAAAAGTTGTGTTGGTGTCCAGGGGCAAGGAGAGGGCAGGGCAGCATGCAGACATGGATCTGCATGGCCCTGCCCCCCATGCTGCTGAGCACAACCTGCCCTCCTCCCTGACAAGTGGTCATGGCGGCCTATGAGGCCACTGAGTCCACCTGCAACAGCCTGGGACTGGGGTCAGTTAGATCAGGCCATCAGACATGATGGCCTGCTATACCTTGGTATGGAGTTGCATTGCATGGGCCACAGCAGCGTTTAGCCAGGGCTGTGCCTCAGTGATGGGCTCAAGTCACAGCCTGGGCTAAAACCTGCCACAGCCTGTGCAAAGCCTGGGTCTAGCCCGAGGAAACATCTGGCGGGCCTTTTCAAATGGGTGGCCATGTGAGTCAAAGAGTGGCTGCCCATGGTACTATCACATTTGAAAACACCCATAGTGTCTCCAAGATATATGACTGGTGACAGACGAGCCAATATAGATATGTGTCAAATGCAGCTCCAGTTTAAAATTACTATGCAGGAAAAGTTAAACTCTGGAAAGGAGGCACACATTTAACATACATCCAGTTGTTGTAAAATAAAAAGAACAACAGACACACTAGAGATCCATATCCTGCATTGTTATCATAATAGGTGCATTATTGCCACTACTCTGGCTGACAGTTAGCACCTGAGAGGAGCTTGCACCAGAGAAGGATAAAAGAGCCCGAGTTTCTGCAAGTGGCTGCTAAAAGGACCTCTCTGTTTCTGGCTATTTGTGGCAGGTTGCAGGGACCAAACATACCAAAGGGAAGAATCATTCAGTGATGCTGCTGGATGACAATACCAAGGGCTGAAATGAAGTTTTTGGAAAACTTTGGAATTGCCGAATATTAAGGTATTAGTTTTGGAAAGGCCGAATTATGAAGTTCCGAGAACCAACGCCATTATTCAGAAAACTTCAGAAACCTCTGCTTGCTTGGGGAGCTGGTGGACAGTCGAGCTTCTTCCGGTAATGAAACTTAGTGCCATATTTGGTAGGAGGGGAATATGGGAGGGGACAATTGAGTGATGGTAAGCCAGATGGCAAGTTTTGATTGGCTGGCCCATTCAGATGGTCACCTTTTGCATTGGCTGGCAGGGCAAAATAAAAGTGTCTGCACTGTAGCCATTTTGTCCATTCTCTTTGGTGAATTTGGCTGCGTTGCATGCTACAGTGCTGCTGGATCTGTAAGTAATCGTCTGGGGGGAGAGAGGGGTGCCTGGCCTGGCATGGTATGGTTTGGCCTGCCCTGTCCATAGGGTGTATGCTGGGGCATGGGGGTTACGTTACCCTTTACCATGCCATGCAGTTTTTTTAAAAAAAAAAACACCCAAAACTAGGTGCCACATTGCTGCCTGCTGCTTAGTTGGCACTTGGCACCATGAGGAGGGATCTTTCTGCCTGGCTCCACTTCCCAGGTTTGCTTGGTCTGTTCAAGTTACCATTGCCACAATGCCATGCCAAGGAAGAGGGAGCCCCTGGAGTGGGATGTTTGTGAATGTTTGGTTTCTTAATTTTGTGGCTGCTGTTGGGGCCTGTGCATGCTGGCGTTTTTGGGTGGGATTTCTTTCTCCATGCAGTTGCAGACTGTTTTGCGGGAGTTGTATTCTTCTTGGGTAAATTTCCCTTTCTAGCCTGCATTTTTGTGCACTGCTTGGTTGGCATAATGATAAAGTGGTACACTCACTGCTGATGGTGGGCCATGCTGTGGGTACACTACTGTTCTTTGTTTTGTTTTTTATTTCTGCATGCAGTTACACTTTTTTGGGGTTGTCTTCTGGAGAGATTGTCCCACTCTTGCTAGCCTGCTTTTCTGGGTAGTGCTTTGGCTGTGGGTTTAAGAACTTTGCAATAACTTTCAGAAGTTTCTGAAGTTTTCGGACGTTCTGTGCTTTGGTCTCTGAAGTCCAAAGCTTAGGCAAGAACACCGAATTGCCTCTGAGTACTCAGACCGAATATTCGGAACTTTGAAAATCTTTCTGAATACCCGGAAGTACTATTCGGTTCACCCCTAATAGCAGTAGCATGAGTGCTTTTCTCTGTTCAGTACAAAAGGAGTATATATACTATGTTCTTTCAATTCTTCATCATTATCATACTCCATGATTATGCTGTCTCTGAATACCAGAGAATTTTTTTTTATTTTTTTTTTAAATATTTTTTTATTGTTTTTACATCATTTACAATAGAACAAACATTGACCATCTACAATCCATCTCTGCAATACATAGTGATTGTCTAGTTGGTCCATAGCTCTACAGATAAAATTAACAACAATACTTTAATAGAAGTCTTGGGAGAGGAGAAGAGAAAGTTCCCGTTGAGTTTCTGTAACAGAATTCAAAATCAAGTCTCTTTACTTTCCTGTCCTTAGGAGCCGCTAATATTCAGCTTCTTGTTTCATACTTTTTTAGTCCAGAGCCCTTATCACTGGTGTCCAAGTCTGTTCGAAGGTACTCATTTCATCATGGAGATCAGCATGCAATCTTTCCATAGTGTACATGAACCATATTTTTCGATACAACTCTTCCATTGACAAGTCCTCCACCCCCTTCCAGTGCTTGGCAATCACTGCTATTGCTGCAAGACATATTATTTTGCAGGAATTCTGACACCTGAGCATGTTTTTTGTTTTTGGATAAAGACCCAACAGAGCTAATTCCATTTTGTGAGGGACCACTTCCCCTGCTATTTTGTTGATTAATTTCCATACTTTGCACCAAAATATACATACTTTCGGACAGTCCCACCAACAATGTTTATAAGTGCCTATTTCGCCGCATCCCCTCCAACATATCCCTTTCTCAGATATACAAGAGAATTTCAGCCTCACCGGGGTCAGATAATACCTTATTGATAGTTTAAGCTGAACTTCTCTTATACCAGAGAATTTTTTGAAAGCTATCCAACTATGTCTCAATCAGAACTGATTGGGCTGAATAACAGAGTTAACAGTCTATGACCTGTGATATGCCCTTTCCCAAAATGGCACCAGCATGCATAGACCAGCTGCCCTTTTCCAAAATGATGCTGATGCTTCCGGCACCATGTTGGGGAAGGGTGTGCATGCACAGAACAGCCCTGGTGACCTTTTTGCACATGCGCAGTGATATTTTATTTTTATAATGAAAATGGATGCTCTTTTCTTTGTTTTTGTCCATTTTTATTACCTTTATTGTTTATTGTAGGGATGTACTGAATAGTACTTCTGAATACTTGGGCCAAATACTGAAGTTCTGAGTAATTGGACCAACTACTTGGCAGCCCTTCGGCTTTGTTTCCAAAGTTTTGGAATTCATACTCGAAATTCCAGACCTCAGAAAACTTCAGAAACTTTGGAAAGTTGTTGCAAAGTTCTTGAGCTCACAGCCAAAGCACTACCGAGAAAAATACTACCCAGAAAAGCAGGTTAGCAAGAGTGGGATAATTGTTCCAGAAGACAACTTCACAAAAGTGCAACCCCAACAGTAGTGTACCCACAGCATGGCCCATCATCAACAGTGAGTGCACCACTTTAATCATTATGCCAACCAAACAGTGCACAAAAATGCAGGCTAGCACGGTTCTTGTATTCGCTCAAGAAGAATACAACAACCCTGAAAAACAGTCTGCAACTTCATGGAGAAATAAATCCCACCAAAAGCCAGCAAGCCCAGATCCCAGCAGTCACAAAATTAAGAAATCATTAGGGATGTGCCAACACCAGGGGGTTTGGGGTTTGGCCTGTTTGGGGTTCGGCTGAACCCGAAACCATTCAGGGCCAGACTGGGATCTCTCTGACTGGATCTACTTCCCAACAAGTTACCTGTGCCACAATACCAATGCCGTGCCAAGAGGGTGACCCTGAGTGGGTGTGTGAATGTCTGTTTTCTAGGGATGTGTGAACGCGGTCCGGAGGTTTGGGGTTCGGCCCGAATTTGGGGTGTTCGGCCCATTTGTGAACACCCCAAATCCGAACTGCTCCCCACCCAAACTGGCTGAACAAAGTTCGGGTTCCAAACCCATTCAGGCAGGGGCAGGGGGCAGGGAGGACCCCAGTTTTCCCTCCCCCCTCCAGGCTGCATGGGTGGAAGGGGCACCAGGGAGCACCTCCCCCCTACCCTGGCCAGCCTCGTAAAAAATTTTTTTACTCCCTCACCCCAGGGATCACCCTACCTGGTGGTGCCGAGGCTCTGGCCCTGGGTCCGGTGGCGGTGGGTTCGGTGGCAGGTCTGGCAGTGGCGGCGCTCTGGAGTGCTTCAGGCCGCTATTAGGCCTTTCGGGTCAAACCGGAAGGGCTAATAGTGGCCTGAAGTGCTCCAGAGCGCTGCTGCTGCCACTGGACCTGCCGTCATTGGACCTGCCACCACTGCCACCGCTGCCGCCACTGCTGCCGCCACCAGACCCAAATTCCAACCTACCTTGTGGTGCCAGGGCTCTGGCGGCGGCAGCGGCAATGGCAGTGGGTTCGGCGGCGGCGTTCCGGAATGCTTAAGGGCGCTACTAGGCCTTCCGGTTTGACTCAGAATGCCTAGTCCTGGCCTGAAGCGTTCTGGAGCACCGCCGCTGCCGGACCTGCTGCCAGACCCGGCGCTGGAACCCCGGAACCACCAGGTAGGAGGATCCCTGGGGTGGGGTGGTTAATTTATTTATTTTTAATGAGGCTGGGCAGGGTGGGGAAGAGGTGCTCACTGGTGCCCCTTCCACCCATGTAGCCTGGAGGGGGGAGGGAAAACTGGGTTACTCCCTGCCCCCAAGGAGAATGGATGAAATGGCTGCAGCCACTTTTATTTTGCCCTCTGGCTTACCATCACTCAGCTATCTTGTCCCATACCACCCTCCTACCAAATATGGCACTAAGTTTCATTTTGAGAAGAAGCTCAACTGTTTACCAGCCTGCCACATGTGCAGCCGTTTCTGAAGTTTTCCAAATAAAGGCCTTGGTCCTTGGAACTTCAGAATTCAACCTTTCGGAACCGAATACCATAATATCAATTATTGAACTGTTTTATATTTCTGAATTTTGATTGTGTGCTGCCCCGAGCTGCCATGTGAGGAGTGAGTGAGCTAAAAATGAATCGAAATAAAAATAAAATAAATAAATAAATATTCACCGAATTCAAGTTTTCCGAAGACTGAGGGTTTTTTCGACATGACAGTAACCCCAGTTTAACCACAGTTGAACATTTCTTATGCATGTTGCAGGGCTGCATAGGGCATCAATACAGCCCTGCAACATGCCTAAGAAATGTTCAAGTGTGGTTAAACTGGGGTTAGCATCATGTCTGAAAACACCCTGAGTTTCAGCCCTAGTTTGTTGTCATACTTTAATTACTAAAATGAATGGTGTTTTGTTTGTTTTAATAATTTTAAAAATGAAAACAACTGCAAACCCCTCACAGTTACTTTCTTTCTTTTTATTTATTTATTTATTTATTTATTTTCCTATTTAATACCCAGCCCCATCCTGCCATCGGCATCATGGGGTGGCTTACAGAGTAAATATAAAACCACACAAAATCAACAATAAAATCTAACATCAAATTTAAAACAACCAGCAGTCTCAAGGATAAAACCCTCCCCTCTTTATCCCTCCAACAACCCACCCACTACCCTTCTCTCTCACCAAACACCTGATGAAACAGCCAGGTCTTACATTTTCTCCAAAAGAAGAGAGGATCCAGGGACAAGTGGATCTCAGCCAGGAAGGAGTTCCACAGCCTCAGAGCAGCCACTGAGAATGCCCTCCCCATCGTAGCCACCTGACAAACTCAGGGGACATCAAGGAGGGTGCTGCCGTTTGCAGGGGCTGATCCAGAACCCATGGGGGGAGGCGGTCCCACAGGTAAGTGAGGCCCAGACTGTATACAGATTTATATAGGTAAGAACCAACACCATGAATCCGGCCCAGAAGACTGTAGGCAGTCAATGGAGTGAGTGATGTATGCTCACGGTGTCCCTATAAGGAGATGAGCCGCCACATTCTGCACAAGCTGAAGCCTCTGTGCCATCACCCTGGGTATCCCCGCATAGAGTACACTACAGTAGTCCAATCTTGAGGTGACGAAAGCATGAATGATAGTGGCAAGGTTGGAGTCTGAGATATAAGCTGCTGTATCAGATGTAACTGACAAAATGTGCTCCTCACCACAGCCTCTACCTGAGTATCCAGGCAGAGCTGCAAATCGAGGAACACCCCCAGACTACAAACCTGAGGGACCAAGGAGGGGCCAACCCCATCAATTATGGGGTTCTCCCCCACCCCCAACCCTGGCCACCAGCATCACGTCTGTCTTATCAGGATTCAGCTTGAGACTGCTCACCCTCATCCAGTCCCCCACAGCCGTCAGACACCAAGTAAGCACCAAGACTTCTGGGTCTTGATCAGCTGAAAACAAGAGGTAGAGTTGGGTGTCCTCAGCATATTGATGATACACCAATTGATGATACAGCAGTACACCAAATCCCCTCCAGACTTTGCCCAAAGGCTGCATATACACATTGAACCGGAGAGGGGACAGAATAGACCCTTGTGGAAACTGCACATATGAGATCCCAGGGAGACAAAGAAAAGTCCCCCAGCACCACATGCTGAGTTCCTCCAGCCAGGAACTAGTGGAACCACTCAATAACAGCCAATGTCCTGCAAGCGAGTCCCACAAGTGAGTTACCAGCATCTCATGGTCAACGGTATCAAAAGCAACCTGTTACTGTAGTGAATGTAACAGCCAGATCTGAAATTAATATTCTAAGCAAATACATTATCCAAGGACTTTGCATGCTTCAGTTCAGCTCTGATGGAGCAGATATGTGGTTCTGTTTCACCAGATATTCACTTCTGATGTTTTATTTGATTTTTTTGGTCATTTTGGTATTGTACCCTCACCAGCGAAATGAGAGAGACACACAATTTATTTGAAATAAAATAGGCAACACCCTTTATTAACAAAACACACAGGTATCTAATGACCAGTCGACAAACAAAGGCTCCAATGTATACAGGGCAAAGCTCCTAGCAGACTTGCCCAGAGAACTCAAACAACTTGCCCAGGACAGAAAACCAAGATGGGAAGTGGGAGTTTCCCCCTCAACTGGCCAATAGGGTATACTGCCTGAAGACCACCTCCTGCCTCTATAGGCCAGGAGGAGAGGAGGAAGCATGCACCACTGTTTTCCAGGCCGCCCAGCACAGGTAAAGACGTTACACTCCACCCCCTCTAGGGTATAATGCCAAGGGACCGCTTGAGTCTGCCAGGCCAACCATTTAGCTCATCTCAGTGGGATGCAAATTAATGCTGTACAGGACTACTGCATTATAAATGATGCACTGGACCCACTGAAGGGCGCTTCAACTAAACAACCCCAACCAGCTTGAACGTGCCACATTTGTTGCAAAAAAACCAGCAATACAACTAGTGTAGGCACTGCAGGAAAGGCAAAAAACTCCTGAACCTTGCCATTCCAACCTGAGGCAAGGAGAAAATTTCTTTCCAATCCTAAGCAACGTGATTCATGAAGTGTGAAGTGATGGGTCCAAGGGGTGGGTGGGTTGCCTCCTACTCTGTCCTACTGTGGAGCACACCAATGTCCACTCTGGGTTTGGGTGGCATGTCAACTGCTGCACTCCATGTTCTGTGAGAGTGCCTGCAGACTGAGAGGCGGGAAAGCTCAGCCACAGTTCGACCCTCGTCAGCCCTCAGAGCATGCCCATGCCCGAAGCCTCACTGCACTCCCATCTCCCTCTCTTCTGCCTTGGTGAGCAGAGGGAAGGTGAGAGTAGTGCTATAGAAATGATTGGTAGGAGACCACAAATCCCACTCCATCTCCGAGTGGCAGAACGGAAATCTTGGTTTCTTCATTTTGGCATTTAGCCATGAATTCACTGAATATTCTTGGGCTAGTCACTATTTTTCAGCTTCAGTTCCTAGTGGTAAAATGGGAATAATAATGACCTGCCTCACAGGGTTGTTGTGAAGGTGAACTAGATAAGGATTGTAAAGCACTTTGAATACTAAAAAAGCTGCAGAAATGAAAAGATAATAATGATACATTAGTTTTCAAGGGGTTTGAACATGGCATCAACAGAAATCATTTTCTTTTAATCTCATGGCTGGCTATCCTATTAAAGGACAGACGGGGCAGGTCCCTGCCAAGGGCACTGCACTTTAAAAGGCCCAATGCTTGCAATGCTGCGCTGCGAAGCACCAGCTCTATTCATTTCAGTGGGGTTTCTTTTCAATATTGTCAGCCTAATTCTGCAAGCCAAACTATGTAAATTAACTCATTTTACAAATTGTGATTTATTTATTTTTTAATGCAAATGCATTTCCCAGAGTGCCAATATATCAGTTTTGGAAATGTGCTACATGTTCCCAACGCTCCCCCACCCCTCACTCTCTCTCTCTCTCTCTCTCTCTCTCTCTCTCTCTCACACACACACACACACACACACACACCTCAGTGAGGAAGGCAAGGTGGGTGGTTTTTTGTTTTTTTTTTGGCAGCAGTGGCAGGCGGTTGCCATTGTTGGCATCCCATTGACTAGCTTACAGTGCTCCCCAATCAGGTTGTAATTCTTAACTGCCAAAGACAAATTTCTTTAAGAAAGCTGGTCAAGAGTCAGATTCTGTAAAAATTGGTAAGATTCTGACAGTGCTGAATAAATGGGGCCCTGATTTTGTGTTGCTGTGACCTTTTGCAAAGAGGACATAATAATTTAACTGAAAATGCAAGAAACTGAAGTTGAACCAATCAGTGCAGATAAAAAGTTAAATTATTATTATTAATAGACATTTCTATTAATTAATCTATTATTAATCAAGTCTTTCATGTAAATGATGTTTAGGAAATAATTCATGTTTCAGTGTTTCATCCAACTTATATTTAGCAGTTAAATAACTGTTCATAATTAGTACTGGAAAGTCCAGACTTTTTAAAACAGATGATATAGTTGGACATAAAATCAGTAGAGTTTTATTAAAACCATTTTACATTGAATGCATTAAGGTTTTCTGTAAATGTAATACATTAAATGTAAACCACTTTTCTACTTTGATGTATTAGGAATATAAAAATGTGTGACTGGTGATTTAATTGATTCTTGAAACATCTCTCAGATTCCACATCAAGAAAAATTACCTGAGCAATTACACCAAAAGAATTTGGAAGTAGTGCAGAGTGTCAAAAAGAAAGAAGAGATAATTCATTCACTGGGGCAGCAGCTAGAAAAAAAGAGTTCATTGAAATGAAAGAAGCAGTTAGATATGTAATCAGAAATAGTTTTCTTTTTGTGTTAAAATTTTAGCTTACAGAAAACTGAAAACAGTTCTAAAGAATGTGATTAAAAGACAACTTTATTTCAGCAATGCTTTTCAAGTAATCCCAAATGTAAACTATAATTTCATCTAAATTTTAAAAAGATAAGTATTACTTTTCAATTACGCCTTCCGTCCCTCAATCTCCCACTCCTGAAATCTCAGTTCCTTGTCTTTAGTTGCTCTCTACTAAATTATAGACAACTGCTCACTAGTCAATTTGATTTTTGTGTGTTGATTTCCATATGTAATTACACAGAATATACTATAAACATTAGCTAAAGTACACTGTTAAAAATGATCAACCCAACTGTCAAAGTACCTGCATGTATAGCCCTCATTCACTACATGGAGGCTGAGCGAGTGATTTGTTTGGTGCATTATTCAAAGCATTTAAAAGTTTGAAATCATAATTTTTTTTGTTTTAAAAAAAATAGTTTTGATTCAATATGTGTGAGGCTCAGTAAAACATGAACAAGTTATAGTTAAAAGACAAACAATAACAACTTTTATTAGTGTAATAAAATGTTAGTGCCAGCATGCACTGCAGGAGGTCTGTACAATTTACTAACTGACTTAAATGACCCCATCATCACTCTGTATGGCTTGTTTTTCATAATAGCTTGTCCCAAACCCTACAAGATACTGAGGCTGTCACTTGCTGTGTCCTGCCTGTGGCAACTGCCAACAAAGTACGATGCAAGATAATCTTGTTTCTCTTTATTCCCTATTTACTTTAGCTTTGTACTTTTGTTGCAGGGTTGGGTGAGCTGAGTTCCTAAAAGCTTTTACAAGTGACTGAATAGAAACAGGCAGACATTTACATTTCAAGCTAGTGTCTCTACAACTGGCAGACCATACAGCTACGAAGCCAGTTGTTGTCAAATGATGTGACAGAAGTTCACTTTGAAGAACATGAGAATTTAGCATTTTTGGATGAGTTTTTCATGGTATGTTGGAATTTGTATTTTAAAAAAACCCTATTTTCTATCATTTCCTTGAATGAGGGATTTTTTTTTAAATGAAGACCATGCCCTTATTTCAATCAAGGTCTTGCTGCACCTTCCACAACTCTGTGTAGATGTCTCTAATTTCCAAAACTGCATCAGAGCTGCTCTGTATTTTGGGAATAGAAGAATGGGGGACTTCTTCACAGAATTTCCCTAAGACTGATGTTATATTGGGTGTTTTTAGACATAACGTCAATGGGTGTCTGAATGTGTGTTTTGACCTTCATACGAACACTGGTTTTGCCCTGTATTCATCATGTGGCACTGCGCTTAGGCACACAGTCCATCTTGGGGCAATCGGTGTTTTGCTCACCACCAGATCTCATCACGTAAGTGCTGCCGCCTCATTCCCTGTGTTGTACCTGCTAACATGCCACGCGATATCATTAGACACAATGTTGGCCACGTATTCAGCCAAAGCATGCAAATTGTCCTTGTGATGCAATGGTGTTCACATCGCATGTTCAATGGGTGGTCAAATTGGTGTTGGGATTGTTATTGTGGTTACATACAATGGCCAAACACATGGTGATCCTTGTTATGTCTAAAGACACCCATTGTCATTTCTCAGGGATTGGTTGGAGGTTTTGTGGGGGGTTGAGGGAAGGGTTTGTTGGGAAATGGGAGGTCATTTTTTAGGAATTTTTTAATTGTAGTTTTCATGGATTGTAAGCCACCCTGAGCTACTGTGGGAAGGGCGGCATATACATTTTAATAAATAAATACATAAATAATAAATTTCTAAATTTCTGTTGCTCTCTGCCAGCTTACTTTCATGGTGACAAAGAGCTATAATGGCAAAGACCCTCCAAAGACATGTTTCAGCCACTTTTTCCTTTTAAGAGGGTCACATCTGCCACTAGTGGTTTCATCAGGGCAGCTTTTCCTACTGGTTTCCAGGTTGGTTGAACTCCTTTTTTCCTTGGCATCTCCATGATTTTGGGGAAATACCTATGGATTTTTATGAACCCTGTAGAAACAAGGAAACACAGAGAACTTTGTGTAAGAAGAACAAATGAGGTTGCATAAAAACCTCATCCAACCACACAAAATGTTAAAATCAAAATTTTGTTTCCTGCATTCAGTACCACTTTCATATTTCCTGCAGCACAGTTGTCAACACATCCCAACTCCCAGTACCAACTTTTACTATCTGCATTAGATCCTTCCAAAGAAATACCATCTTACGCTTATGCTTTGCTTGCTTTTTGCCTCAATTTCTTAAAGCAAGGCACATGATCAAACTCAGTAAATTCAACCTACAATCCTATTTTGAGATTATGTACTCCCAAGATCCCAGAATAGCTAAAAACATCTTGTTTGCAACAAGGATATGTTTCATTGGGCACATTCCCAGTCTGAAAGAAAGTGTCAATCTTTTTACGTAAGCCTTGCTTCAGGCCTGTCTCCCTAGGTGTATTCCCTGCCTGAAAATTTCATTCAACCTGCATTCATCCTGGGAGTTCATGCTTCAAACCCCAGAAGTTCTGACAGATTGTAACACAGGTCCCTTTTCTCCTCTGCTCAGTGTAGAGGGTCTCTTCAGGTCTTGCTTTCTGGTGAGAATTACATAGTCCAACAAAATGGGTAAAAACAAATGAACAGCCACCACTGTGGCTGCATGTCCAGGGATGGAATGACTGCCCCTACAGCCAGGTCAGGTCAGGGGACAGAATCAAATGTTCCCCTGACCTAACCTGGCCTGGAAGGAGAGGTGAGGAGTGACACACGGGTGGGCAACTCTGCCCCTGTGCTACTTCTGGTGCCCCCTGACATGATGGACAGCCATGGCTGCCAATAACAGGCAGCCATGATTGGCTGCCATGGCGACCGCATATCTTGGGACATGTGGGTACTAAAACAGACATGCCCACCTGGCTCACTCAGTTCTGGCCTACCTGGGCAGCTCATGGTGCTGGACCATGGGCCCATGGCCCATGTTTCTGGCCAAGCCACCAACCCCTCTGGGGTCTGAACCTGACCCACATCTAGCGGGCCAGAACAGACATACGGGTTTAGTGCTGGCACAGGCAGGTCAGAGCTGGGGGAACCAGGCCCGTGTCACGTTAGTTAACACCCACCGTCTCCGAATTGGTTTGGCTAAAATGACCTATCATCCAGTAGCATAACCAAGACTTCTGAGATGGGGAGGCACTCTCCTTTCTTGTGAGGGGACACAGCTAGAAGGAGGGCACCTGGAGTTCATTAAGCAACCCAGTTGGAACTTGGCTTTATCCAGAATAGATTATCCCAAGGCCAGGTCAGCTCCAGAGATTTATCACAGGACCCCTTCCAGAAGTGAGGTATTGGCCCAGGGAAGGAATTGAACCACTCCTTAATTCCTGAAGACCAACATTTGATGCCGCAACACCCTGATTTCTAGTCCCTCCAACCCTCACTACCACAGTTGGAGCAAGTCCCATCCCCTCTACTGCTGCTGCTCCTGTAAGAACCAGGCTCAGAGCAGCAGCAAGGGTTCTGGGGCTGTGCCCCAAATGTCCAGGGAACAGGCCTCATCAGTTGGTAGCTAGGAAACTGCAGATATGGACACACCCATTCTGAGCTGCTTAATGTTCAAACCTAATATGTGCTTAGCTTTTCATCAAACTAGAACTTTAACACAAAACCCTGAAGGTGGCCTGATATACACTCATACAACAGTCAACTCATCTTGATGTGACAAAAATGTATTCTATATTAAAAGAGAAATTTATGCATGAACTAATGAAGTTGAGATAAGCATAGCTTTTTATCCATCAGAGACAAAAAGGGAAAGGTTTATGGAGAGTAAGAGAGTGCTACCAACACCATTGTGTAGACAATATGAGGCTCACAAGGAATGCAGAAGTGTCTTCCGTTAATCTTTCCCCCCTCTTGTCAGGTTTTCAGTGTGTACAAAAGCGGATGGCACTGACTATGCCCTTCTGTGGTTTGATCCTGTGCCTATTGAGATAGGTGGCAGTCTTCCCACTGAGTCGAGTGGTACTGGATCTAAAACTCTTGGGATTAACTTTGATATGAGCTGCATTAGCATAAGGGTTTCAGGGTGTGGGGCAACTGGAACGTAGGCACGGCAGATGTGTGGGTTTTGGGGATGTGCAAATGTGGTTTGGAAGTTCAGAGTTCGGACCGAACTTGAATAGTTCGGTCAACCGAACCAAACTTTCAAACCGAACTCGAATTCGACCAAACTGTTCGGTCGAATCCGAACCAGTTCGGAAGGCCAAAACCCCTGGTTTTGAATGTACAAACTCGGTTTGGAAGTTCAGAATTCGACCAAACTTGAATAGTTCGGTTGACCGAACAGAACTTTTAAACCGAATTCGATTTTCTAACTGAACCGAATTTCTGAACTCGGTTCTGTTTGCACATCCCTAGTGGGTTTTGTGGGTACAGGGTCAGGAAACAGGATAAGGGGGACCCAACCTGGGGATTTAAGAGCAAGTCACCAGGAAGCAAGACATTAGGACTAGAAACAAGAGGATCAGGAAGCCATGCTGGAGACAGACAAGGAAGCTGAGTCAGCTTTTAGATGAGTGGCTGGACGTAGCGCGTTGAAGAAAGTGGTTCCTGATAACCCATGCGGGGTGCATTTAGATGCATCGGAAGTAGCCATCCGCCATAGAATTGCGTCTTGTATGGTCTTTTTGAAGCCGCATTTGGAAAGCCTTGATATTGACATTTTCCAAATGGAGCTTCAAAAAGACCACATCAGCTGCGATTCCTATGGTGGCCAGCTACTTCTGGTACATCTAAACGCAGCTTGTGTGGTTTTTCAGGAAGCACTTTCTTCAACGTGTTATATCTGGCTGCTCATCTAAAAGTGGCGTGAGATGCAAGAGAGAGGGAGTTGCTCCACCCAGTTTCCTGGTGCTACCAGAAAGCCTTTTATGCTGGTTGGCAGCCAACCAGGTAGCTGGAAGGTGTGACAAGGACAGAGGACGGATAGGAGGAGTGTGACTAGAGACAAGACAGGGAGGCTGTTTTAGTGAAGTGGCTGGGCTTGAAGCAAGCCAGAGCAGTGGTGCTGCAGACCCAGTCACTGCCCAGGATATGACCAAACTTGAATAGTTCAAGACCTGGGTCCTGACAGGTAGATCAATGGTTGGGATTAAATGATTATTTGGTGCAAATACCAATGCATCAATTATTTTGGTGCATTAGTATCAATTTAAGTGAATACAAGCTGTATTAACTTCCTGCTTAATTTCTGAATATTTGTTTTGGTTACTTTTTTATTAGGTATTTCAGTTACTTTGTTTCTTCAGTATATTGGCATTCAGTACTTGGTAGGGGTGGGAAGTTCGGTTTCCCCGGTATCCGATACTGCCGGTATTTTGCTGTACCGGCAGTATCGGATTAATCCGGTTATTGGGGATACCGGTGCCAGTTTCCCTGTGCCGGATTTGTTTACATTGCGCCCATTGAAATGAATGGCCGCAATGTAAAAGAAAGAAAGAATTTCCCCCCCCCCTCCTCCAGCCAGGCTGTGCAGGTGGAAGGGGGGACACCCCCCACCCACCCTGCCCAGCCTGGATTTTTAAAGAATTTTTTTTTAGCCGAAGTCCCTGCTAGTGCGGGATCTGGGTTGCTGCCGTGCCGGTGGCGGTGACTCGAAGCCCGCACCAGCAGGTACTAGGGTGGTCCCTGGGGTGGGGGGTGGTTTAACTCCCCCCTATCCTGGGGATCACCCTACCCCCCCACTGAGAGATTGCCTACCTTTTGCGCTCTGGGCAGCGGTGGCTGCATGGCGGTCCGACGGCTTCAGTGCTGGCTGGCTTTAGCGCTTGACTAGGCCTTCCAGGGAACTTCTGGGTTTCCCTGGAAGGCCTAGTCAAGCGCTGAAGCCAGCCAGTGCTGAAGCCGCTGGACCACCGTGCAGCCGCCGCCACTGCCGCCTGAAGCGCAAAAGGTAGATGATCTCTGGGTGGGAGGGTAGGGTGATCCCTGATATGGGGGGGTGTTAAACCACCCCCCACCCCAGGGATCACCCTAGTACCTGCTGGTGTGGGCTTCGGGTTGCTGCCACCAGCATGGCAGCGGCCTGGAGCCCGCACTAGCAGGGACTTTGGCTAAAAAAAATTTTTTTTCAAAAAAATCCAGGCTGGGCAGGGTGGGTGGGGGGTGACCCCCCTTCCACCCATGCAGCCTGGACTGGGGGAGGGAAAGTGTTTGTTTGTTTTTTCCATTGATTTCAATGGGGACAGTTCCCCATTGAAATCAATGGAAAAATACTGGTACCGGTATACCGGTTCTAATCCGGTAAACCGGGTTTTGGGGAATCGGTATCCGGTAAAACCAGTATCCGTTTTTTTGGGTGAAGTCCCACCCCTAGTACTTGGTTCACTTCAACTGTAGTATTTATTGTGAAATACCAAACAAAGTAACTAAATAAATGAACACAAAATATCCAACTAAAGTTGCAAATGTTGCAATTGCACTAAAGCTAAATTTGGATATTTGTTTGTGGGACAAATATGCACATTATCTTCATGGATATGAAAAAACATATTTGTTTCAGTACTTGGCAATGGTAAAATTTCCATTGACTTCTTTGGGAGCGTAGTTAGGCTCCCAAAGCAATTCTGATATCTCTTTCTAACTATGTACATACACAGCATGCTGGAATATGTGAAATTTATTGTTTCCTCCTCCAACCAGTATCTATCTCAAAATAGATTTATGAAAACCTTTTTTTTTCTTTTTGTACAACTGTTTCCTTTTTTATACATTTTCTCTGTTTCTGGGTGTTGTTGTTTTTCAAGATATATGCTTCTGTCATTAGTTATGTACAGCATACCTTATTAGGCATGTGAGTGAGACTATGAGCATACCATGGCAGTTTGGAGAGGCAATTTAATTAATATATGCACATATATAGAAACATGAGTGTGTTGAACTGCAAAGAGTGAAAAGTTAATGTAATGTTATAAAGAAAAAAGGACATTTATTTGTAGCTTAATATTTTCCACTGGGATCATCCTTATAAATCCATAGTAACCCCTATACGTTGCCAGTGTCTAGAGCTGAGCTTTTCCAAGATTATTTAGCTGGATCAATAAAAACTGATAATAGAAGGCTATGAAACTTTATATACCCACTCCTTCCCAATGTATTTGCCATGGACAGAACTCTAGAGAAATGGTTGAAAAGTTTGAACTCTCTAGAATACCCCTGAGTCTTGTGTACAAGCTTATATAACCTATGTGCATGGATCTATGGAGCTTGAATAACGAGCACATTCATTTTGTGACTTCACACAACTGGTTCACTGAGCTTCTTATTGGTAGGGATTTTAACTTTCACTTAACTTTTAGTTCTTGGACTACACTGAATTTCATAGTGTTTCTTCAACTAGTAAATGTATTCCAGTACTTTAATCACACGGACAGATGAAAGTCTTTCTGTCTTTTTCTCCTTCATACATACACTCATCTTTGTATGTATGAATTATTGCTTGCAGGCTTATTCATATCCAGTCTTTGGGTTTCAGAAGATTGGAATCTGTATACATTTTGTTTCCTTTCATTTGACATGAAAACTTTTGGAAAAGGGTGCGCATGTGCAGAATGGTCCAGCAGTCATTTTGCACATACATAGTGATTCTCTTATTTATTTTCTTATTATTTTTAATAAAATTAAACAAAAAAGCAAGCAAAAAATCCAAAGACAAATAGTTTTGTTTACACCCCCCCCAACAAATGAAGGGAGTCTTGTAAATGAAAATGAAAGCAAAACCAAAAGCGAATTATATGCCTGCTACACCCCTAAGTTGTAGCATGATTCCCCATGTGGGCTCCAATCTCTGAAGGGGTAGAGACAGGGAAGACACTCTGAGACAAGTCCACACCTCTGTGTAGCAGTTCCTAAACATTTTTCTTGTGTGATTCCATTTTGAGACTTAAATACTCCTGCAACATTATTATCTTTCTATATCTCTCTCTCCCAGTCCTAAAACAGTTGGTCTACAGTAAGCCCTATGCGGATCAGTCCTGATCCCACTAGAGAGTACCTCCCAGCACAGGTGCAATGTCCATCTGGTTTCAACTTCCTATGTTTCTCAGGCTTCTGCCTGAGTATTTATTTATTTAAACTTATATTCTAGGGATGGGTGAACGCGGTTCGGCAGTTCAGAGTCCGGCCCGAACTTGGCCTGTTCGGATGGCCGAACTTGAACCCGAACGCGAACATACCGAACACCGAAAGGCAAAATGGCCGAACAGTTCGGTCAGTTTGGATCGCGTTCGGATGAGTTCGGGTGGCAAAAAAAGGTTCACTGGAAGGTCAAACATTACAGGGAGGTGTCAGTCACTGAGGAGCAGACTTCCAGGCACCAGGGGTGGAGAGG
>QEPC01005778.1:1573194-1591262 GCA_003113815.1 Sphenodon punctatus
TGACCTGTTGGGTGCTTCTCCCCAACCACTGTGATTGGCCACTGTCGGAGACAGGATTCTTGGATAGATGGACCATTGGTCTGACCAGTATGGAACTTCTTATGTTCTTATGTTCCTATGAAAGCATGGATGATGGTGGCCAGGTCAGAGTCCAAAACATGTGGCCTAAACCGACGGACCAGACGTAGTTGGCGAAAGGCACCCCTCGCCACAGCTTCCACCTGAGCATCCAGGCGGAACTGCGCATTGAGGAGTAGCCCCAGACTCCGCATGTGGGGAACCAATGGAGGACAGACCCCATCAATGATGGGGGCCGTTAATTCCATCGCCTTATGCACCAGCATCACCTCTGTCTTGTCGGGATTCAGTTTCAGTCAATTAGCCCTCCTCCAATCTTCCACAGCCATCACACAGTCTCCTTGCACGGAGACTGCAAGGTCTGGGTTTGTTGAAAAAGAGAGGTATAGCTGGGTGTCATCAGCATATTGGTGGCACTGTACGCCAAACCTCCTGATTACCTCACCGAGTGACTGCATATATACGTTGAACAGGAGGGGGCACAACACCGAACCCTGTGGCACACCACACACGAGGTCTCTGTATGATGAAAAACACTCCCTGAGTACCACTGGCTGGATTCTCCTGGTCAGGAATTAGTAGAACCATTCAAGAAGAGTCCTGCCCACCCCTACACAGTCCCACAGGCACACCATCAACATCTCGTGATCAAAAGAAGCTGACAGATCTAATAGAACCAAAAGGATCGAATGACCCCTGTCCATCTCCCGGTGAAGATCATCCACCAATGCCAGAAGCACAGTCTCTGTACCATAATCCAGACGAAATCCTGATTGAGAGGGATCAAGAAAACCAAAGCTGTCAAGATGCTCCTGCAACTGCTGAACCACCACCCACTCAATAACCTTCTCTAAAAAAGGAAGGTTAGAGACAGGTCGATAGCTGGCAAGGGAGTCAACATCAAGTGATGGTTTCTTGAGCAGAGGCTGCACTACCGCCTCCTTGAGACAGCCCAGCACTCTGCCCTCCCGAAGGGAGGCATTGACCACCCCTGCCAGCAATGGCCCCATTGTCACCTTGCAAGATTTAATTAGTCAAGACGGGCACTGATCTAATTAAGAAGAGGTGGCCCTAACAGCAGGTGTCACTGACTGAAATTGATCCCATAAAACTGGACAAGGCATGACTTCCATAACTTCAGGTTCCCCATATGTAATAAGTGCAGCGTCGAAATTGTGGTGAATATGAGCAATTTTATCCATAAAATAATTCACAAACCTATCACAGCGTGGTATAGATGACTCTACTCCAGGGTGGAGGGAGGCCAGACTGACTAGCCCCCGCACCACCCGGAAAAGCTCTGCTGGGTGAGATTTTTGGAGATGACGTGAGAGCAGCAAAAAGAGCTTTTTTCTCTGCCCTCATTGCCTCAGCATATGCTCGTAAACTGGCTCTATGCTGCAATCTGTCAGCTTCAGTACGATAACGATGCCACCATCATTCCAACTGTCTGCTCTTCTCGCTCCAGCAATTGCAGTTCCTCTGAAAACCATGGGGCCTGCGGTGCTGTCGCTTGGGCAGCGGACATCTAGGAGTCGTCCGATCAATGGCCTCAGTCAGCAGAGTGTTCCATAGTGTGAAGGTCTTTGGACTTTCTTTGGTGGGGCACCCCAGTCCAACCCCTTCCCACCCAACCTAAGCTTCAAACATTGCATTTGTATCATTCATGGGGCATGCTTCAGGGTGGGGGAACTTACTGATCACATAACCTTTTGGCTTTTTAATTACGTGGTGGTGGTGGTGTTTTTTGTGCTGGCTTTTGTTCTGTCTCTCTCACTCTGTCTTTCATCATGCTGGCAGATGCAGCAAGGGGAAGAGGGGCTGTATGTGTTGTTGTGCACCCTGATTGGCTAGACAATTAAGAGGGAGGAGGAAGGAGGATGGGGTGGATGAGTTGTTGTGGACATTGTGCACACCCTGATTGGCTCGGCTATTAAACAGCTGCAGCTGTTGCACATGGCAACACCAGCTGAAGTGCCAAGGTGGCACCAAAGAGTTCCAAAGTTTTCTGAAGTTTCTGATGTTTTCCGACCTCCCGGACTTCAGTTTCCAAAGTCCAAAGCTTTGGAAAGAGTGACAAAGTGCCTGCGAGTACCCGGACCGACTATTCAGAACATCAGAATTTGATCAGAGTACCCGAAAGTACTATTTGGTTCAGCTCTAGTCCACACCTCTCTCTTTGTAAGGGTTGAAGGATGAGGGGAATCTAGGACATCAGCAGATGTGGGACTTGTAGTAAAGGAGGTAAGGATGAGGGTTGGGAGTTGAGACAAGAGAGAAATCAGGAGGGAAAGCTGAGGGCCAAGCCCTAGAGAAGAGACAGGGCTATAAACAAGGACTGGGGCTGAGAACAAGAGGCTGGAGTGGAGACAAGGGAAAGGCACAAGAATAAGGACTGCAACTAGGACAAGGGCAAGGCCACGGAAGCAAGGAACAGAGCAAGAGATGGAGAGCAGGGCTGAAATGGAAAGAAAAGTGAAAGTTGCTCCACCCAGTTTCCTGGTGCTACCAGCAAGTCTTATATGTTGTCTGGCAGTCAACCAGGAAGCTAGGAGGTGTGACAGGGGCTGAAGACAGACAGGAGGGGTGTGGCAAGGGCAAGACAGGGAAGCCTCTTGTGGGGAGTGACTGGCCTGAAGCAGGTTGAGGCAGTGGCACAAGAGGACTGGCCACTGCCCTGAAGGCAAGGGTTCAAGACTGGGCCTTTCAGAGACATTGGGACACTAATGATGGGGTGTTGCCATCTAGTTAATTGCAGTTCTTCTTGTCCCCATTGTTCCCACACAGCATTTGGTGACCTTTCCTCTATCACCTTTTCCTTAGCCCCTTGTCATCAGCCATATTCTACCAAAGGCCTCCTTGCCCATGTTACCTTGAGCAACGAATCTCCTGGCTGGGAATCTGCTGCTGAGCTCTGCACGTAGGTGTGGAGGTAAAAGAATCATCAGCCAGGTCCTGTGGCTTTTGTTTTTATGCATGACAGGGCTCAAAATCCAGCCCTGTCACTCATAAGAAAAAAAGCCACATGACCCAGCGGATGATGCTTTTACCCCCGCACCTATGTGTAGAGCTCAGCGGCAGATTCCCAGCCAGGAGATTCGCCACTCAAGGTAACATGGGCAAGCAACCCTAGTCTTTCCAGTCATGAATTCCTGCTCCATGCTAGATCCTTCTCTAATTCTGCTCCCTCTGCAACTGCTTCAGTCTTCTCTCTAACCTTTCTTCAAAATACTGTCCATGTCAGCTGCTCCATCATCTGCTTCAGCTAAACTACATTTGCCGTAGTCCTTTGGCCTCCTGACCTACAACCTTCATAGTTCTTTGGTTTTCTTAAAGTATTAGTACCATGTTACAAGTCCTCCTGGAGACACTGAGACTCCGTAAAGGTAAAGCTTGGAAAAGCCAATATCTCTTTTCACGGGTGCTCACAATTCACTCTCTGGATCTCTTCAATTAATTTATTTCATTGTATGAAACATCTGTATTGATCATCTTATATGTTTCTGTACATGTAAAATGTTAAAGCTATTTATGATGGAAACCATGATATATTCCAAGTGGAATTTCTGGGGGTTCCTGTTGGTAGATTGATGTTTCTTATCAGGCATTATTTCTTCACTCCAGAGATCATATGGATCTTTTCCATCTATCTGGAATGAGTTCCTGTCCTCTCCCAGCTTTTCATGATCAGTAAAACAGGGAAGCAGATACTATCTGTGCTGCATCCTTTCATGATGCCCACAATATAAGTCCAGGTCTGAGGTGTGCATGATGACGTTGAGAGATCCTGCTGAACTTTCAGTGGGAAACTATGTTTTCAAGGAGAAAAAAAGCCGCAAAAAGAAAATTTGGGGGTACCAAACCTGTTTTCACAATTGTTGCAGCTTTTTACTCTCTATGAAAATATTTATGTCTCTATTATTTAGTTTGTCAATGCATTATGCACTTATGAACACGCTGTGCACATGCAGACAGAAACATTGCGTAGTTGCTCACACTTTATACATTCAAGTTCTATTTCTGAAAAGCTTATAAAGGGCTAATGAATGTGTTTTAATAAATGGTTGATAGGTTATAGATTGTTTTAGAGCTCAGCAGGTCAATAAATTGCTTATAACCATCTATTACACCTTCTTTTTATGTGGTTAAAGCTACCTACAACACATACTCATGTCTGTTATTGCTTATAACAGCTATTAATCTTGCATCAACTTTTTACAATTAATAAGGTTCCATTAATATGTGACTGTGAGTGTCAATACACCTTTTTCTAGTAGCACAAGATGCACTGTGTGCACTTCCAATAGATACCACCTTCCACCTTCCCTTTGTAATCATTGGAAAACCTTAATTGTCTTACATTCACACATTGTCTAAAGCAATTGTGATATTGCAATTAAAAACAGTGAAGTTCATTTGTAAAGTTTACACACTGAAAAAAATCTACTTTCCAAGAAAAAGAAAAAAAGTCTCAAAACCTGAAAGGTCAAATTCTGAAGTAACAGGAACCACTGGTAACAGAGGTACAGATCCACCCCCCTGAGAGCTTGAGGAGTTCCTCTCACCACATTTTACTGAAACTCTCCCCCACCACCCCCAACCCCAGCCTAATCACACAAACCTCCAGTCCTGGTAACCTAATTGCTCATTGGAAGGTAAATATTTACAGAAAAATATTCTGTAAATATCCCTCCCATCTGTCCCCACCCCCGCATTTCCTCCCTCCCTTCCCCCAGAGTTGCTCCTCAAGCTATCTGCCCAGTCCCCTGACTGGCTACTTTAAATGGCATGAAGAAAATTGTTGAAAAGGTAAAACCTTCTGAATAAAGTGCTTTATACTCTGTGTTCAGTGACAAGAGAAATCTTGAACTTTGTAGATTAAACTTTGTAGATACAGAAAGTAGGAGTTGGTGTTCACCAGTGGTTCTTGCTGCATTTTCTGCACACAGCAGGGTGACAAAAGATAGTGTGTAACTTGACAGAGCTGAAATTTATCCATACATGTCTCATTCTAGAACTGCTTTCTGATCTCAAAGCCATCTTCTAGTCCAAGGCTTGTTGAAGTGAATGGGTTGTGGGCTAGTGAAGTGTTTTAAGGGGGCCAGACTTACGGTATATGAGATCCACTTATTTAGCATCAACCTCAGGTGATCTACCAGGATTTCTCTTTCTGGCCAGGCCTCTTCTGCTGGCTCCCAGCTCTAGGACACCTCAGCAACTGGTCTTGGGAGTGTAAAGGAGCACTTCCCTTTAGAGACAGCCTTCCCAGCTGCACTGGAAAAGTGCTCCTAGCTTGTCTCCACCCCAGACACTACCTGGAGTGCCAGTCCTCCTATCCTCCTCAGAGGTGATCTCTGAGAGGCTGGTACCCCACTTCCACACAATGATCTACTGGAGGCTAGGCCCTGCTCTACATGCTTTCCAGGGCCAGCCTCATGACAAAGTGGGAAAGGTGACTGCCTGGCTGCCTTACATCTATTTCTTTTCAGTAGGGTTGCCACCTGTCACAGGAATAAAAACTGGACTGTTATTCACATCAATTTGCATAACTAATGTATGTAAATTTATGGAATTGTAAAATAACCCATTGGCTAACATAGTGTGTGGGCTAAAAAGGTGATTCAAGTATATGAGTGCAGAGTCTGAATCCTGGATCCAACCAAGCCCAGATCAATTAGGGAGTTTTCTCTCTCTTTCTCTCCTCATCCCGTCCAGCCTGTGTGGTGTCTCAGCTGTCCATTAGGGATGGGAGAACAGAATGCGGTTCAGATGTTTGGATGTCCGGTCATTCGGTTCAAAACCCAAGTTCGGGTTCGATGGTTCGGTTCAGCCGAGTTCAGTTTGGCCAAACTTGGCCGAACATTCAGAAATAGCACTATCGATACCAAAACCGAAACAGAAACTGAATTTTTGGCCCTGAAAAGACATTTTTCCCGCCCCCGAACTCATCCGAACATGACCGAACTGTTCAGTTGTTCAAGAGTTTGGTTCGGACATTCGGTTCGGATGTCCAAAAAGACTGAGTTCGGTCCAAACTCCCAACATCTGAACCACGTTCACCCATCCCTACTGTCCATACCCCCACCCACTTTGTTGAAGGACAAGAGCTGCCTGGTGTCATCATTCTGCTGTCATCATTCTCCTTGCCCTGCCAGAGCCAGAAGCCAATGAAGCTGGACATGCAATGCATCAGAACTGATGAGAAACATGAACCCCGTGTAGGAGGGTCGATCTCAGTGTTCACTCTGGAGCTGCTTGTGTCCTGGACACAAGACAAAGATTCCCAATTCTCAGACTGTCTGTGTGAAAACCAGCTGGGTGGCATCTGGCACAGAGACATGCAGAAAGACAACAGCAGCCAGGTGGGTGGGTTACTCACAGCTCCACACAGCCTGGGGCCCTCAGGCATTCACCCAGTTGCTCTGCCTCTTCCATCCTCTTCTTTCCATTCTGGAGGGCAGTAGTTGGTGTGAGAGGAGAATGTTAGGCTGGTAGGTGAGTGGCTATTGGGCACATGCATCATGGAGCCCCTTTCAGCCATTCACTCAGCATTCATGTCCTCCTGTTCTTTTTTCTCCAATGCAGGGGGGAGGGAACAGAAGGTGAATGGTCTAGATGCTGCATGCCAGCAGCCCTATTGGGTGGGAAGGGAGAGACGGCCACACTGTACAAGTTCTGTAGGGGCATCTTTCCCCTCTCTGCTCCTCCCTGCTCATTAACGCTACTGCCCAGGTCTTATCCCCATCTAGAACATTCATGAAGCAACTGTTTCCATAATTTAATATTTTTTAGTTATTGGCCTATTTTTAAAAAAATTTCAGCTACTGTTTTGTTTTTCCTTGAAAAGTATTCCTCCAGGGCAGTGGTTCCCAAACGTTTGGCCTGTATGTCCATATTTTGAGACCTAAATATTATCCAATGACCTAGGCAGCAACCGAGAAAAGAACAATCATAAAAAGTTAGAGTTGGAAGGGACCTTGTTAGTCATCTAGCCTTTCTTGGACACAGGATGATTAAAACTACAAAACCCCCAACAGATGGCTTCCTAGCCCTTTTCTGGACACTTCCAGGGACAGAGAACCTTTGACCTCCCAAGGTAACTTGTTCCATTCATCTCTTACTGTTGCCTTCAGATATTTGAGGAATGCTATTATGTCTCACCTTAATCTTCTCTTTGGTAGACAAAACATATCCTGTTCCCCCAACCTTTCCTCATAAGCAGGATTCCTAGTTTTCTGTGAAAAAAATAAGAAATTATCTGATTAAAAAAAACATAAATTCTGTGATTAAATAAACCAAAATCTATTTCTGTGATTATGTGTAAATGCTAGTTGGCTTTCCCTTACCACATATGTATATAGGTATGAGATAGAACACCACATTTTATTGTAATATTTTTATTTTTATGTAATTTTGAAGCTTACCTGTCCCAACAACAGAAAAATAAAAATAAAAAAATTAAATAAAATTGTGGTCTGTGGCACCTCTCCAAATAAGAACATAAAAGCATAAGTAGTGTCATACTGGGTCAGACCAATGGTCCATCAAGCCCAACATCCTGTCTTTGACAGTGGCCAATCACTTTTTCTTGGGAGAAGTACCCAACAGGTCACAATGGGCAATCCATTTCTGTTGTTACAGCCCCCAACAGTAAGAGGTTACGTTACCAAAATCTACTTGGCTAATAGCCATTAATGGACCTATCCTCCAAGAATTTATCCAATCCCCTTTTAAAACTAGCTATGCTACTGGCCCTGACCACTTTCACTGGCAATAAGTTATACAAGTTAATTGTGTGCTGAGTGAAAAAATACTTTCTCTTATTTATTTTAAATCTGATACTAGTTAATTTCATTGAGTGTTCCCTTGTTCTAGTACTCTTAGAGAGGGTAAATAACTGCTCCTTACTTATGTGTTCCACACCACTCATGATTTTATAAACTTCTATCATATCATCTCTTAGTCTTCTCTTCTCCAAGCTGAAGAGCCCTACCCTATCAAGCCTTTCCTCATATGGGAGCTGCTCCATACCCTTGCTCATTTTTGTTGCCCTATTCTGTACCTTTTCTAGTTCTACAATGTCTTTTTTGAAATGGGGCGACCAGAACTGCACACAATACTCTAGGTGTGATAATACCATAGATCTATATAGAGACATTACAATATTTTTTGTTTTATTCTTTATCCCTTTCCGAATGATTCTTAGCATTCTATTTGCTTTTTTGACTGCCGTTGCACACTGAGCTGAAGATTTCAATGTATTGTCCACAATGATTCCACGATCTCTTTCTTGAGTGGCAACTCCTAATTTAGAATCCAGCATTGTATACATATAGTTTGGGTTATTTTTCCCTATGTGCATCACTGGGCAAATGTCCACGTTAAATTTCATCTGCTATTTGGATGCCCAGTCACCCAGTCTCACAAGACTCTCCTGCAATTCTTCACAGTCTGCTTGGGTTTTAACTAGTTTTAATTACTTTGTGTCATCTGAAAATTTGATCACCTCACACTTTAATGTTTTCTCCAGATCATTAATGAATATATTAAACAATACCTCTTCCAGTACAGATCCTGGGGCACTCCACTAGTTATTTTTCTCCACTGTGATAACTGGTCATTTAAGTCCTACTCTTTGCTTCCTGTATTTTAACCCATTGCCAATCCATGATAGGACACTGCCTCTTATCCCATGATTCTTTAATTTCCTCAAGATTGTCTGATGAGGGACCTTATCAAATGCCTTCTGAAAGTCCAAATAAACTATATTGACTGACTCACCCTTATCCACATGCCTATTTTACACCCTCAAAGAATTCCAATAGTTTAGTGAGGCATGACTTTCCTTTCCTAAATCTACGTTGACTTGTCCCCATTAAGCTATATTTAGCAATATGCTCTGTAATTTTGTCCTTGACAACCGTTTCCACCAGTTTCCCTGGCACTGACATCAGGCTCACTAGTTTGTAGTTTCCTGGATCACTTCTGGAGCAGCCCTTTTAAAATATTGGTGTTACATTCGCTAACCTCTAATCCGCTGGTACAGTGGCAGACCTCATTCATTTTAGTAATTAGATCAAATGAAAACGAATGCACACCCCTACTTAGAATGAGAGAAGCCACGGCAGATTCCCGTTCACACCGGCTCTTTTCCCATCAGCCGGCTCCTCCACGCTGCCACGTCTTCCCTCGCCCCTCTCGCTGCCGCTGCCGCTGCTGTAGGTGGGAATGCAGCCTTACTTACAGTGTTGAAGCAATCATGTGAGACTAATTTAAAGACAAAGGGAGTTAAGGAACAAGGAATTTGAAGTCAGTAATGATGGTTATTTACAAAGAGTGGAAACAAATGGAAGTTCATACCCAAGAATGAATATAGACCAAATATAATTGTGTATGAGAATGCTTTTGTTGTTTTTGAGACAACAAGATGGCAGAAATTGCGATTTATTTGGTCAACCCAGGTAGGGATCATTAAACATGTACAAAGGTATTTACAGTTAAGCAGTAGCTGAATCAAAGTAGCAGTGACAATTCAGGTCATATGAACACAAGAAGTGGTATACTGGATCAAACACAGGGTTCATCGAGTCCAGCATCCTGTCTCCGACAGTGGCCAGCTACAGTAGCTCAACAGAAGTCAAGTACAGGTCAGGGACATGTGACCCATTTCCTACTAACCACTCCCAACTACTGGTAGTCCGTGGTTTACACCTCAGCTATTAAACATTTATGGCTCTATCCTCTAAGAATTTATTTAGATTCAGTTTGAAGCTAGTTATGGTGCTGGCTTTCACTCCTTCCTCTGGCAACGAGTTCCACCACTGTATTGTTCACTGAGTGAAAAAGTACTTCCTTTTGTTTGTTTTAAATCTGCTGCCATTTAAATCATGTCCCCTTGTTCTCTTATTATTAGAAAGGACAATGAACAGTTCCCTATTGACCTTTTCCACACCACTTATGATTTTATAAACTTCTATTGTATCCCCCCGTAATCACCTCTTCTCCAAACTAAAGAGTCCTAACCTATTGGGTTGCTCCTCATATGGAAGTTGATCCATCCCTTCTTCTATCATCCTCGTTTCTCTTCTCTGAAATTTTTCCAATTCTATTACATCTTTCCTGAGATGGGGTGACCAGAACAGCACACAATATTCCAGGTGGAACTGTAACAAAGTTTTATGCAGAAGTATTATATTTCCCCTTTTATTTTCTATTCCTTTCACAATAATCCCTAGCATTTGGTCTACCTTTTTGACAGCTGCCACACTGAGCTGATGTCTTCAAGGAATTATCCACAATGACTCCAAGATCCTTCTCCTGAGTGTTTACACCCAGATTAGAACCTAGCATTGTGTATGCAAAGTGAAGGTTATTTTCCCTATGTACATCACCTTGCATTTATCAACACTGAATTGCATTTGCTATTTTATTGCCCATTCACCTAGTTGTGCAAAATCCCTCTGTAGTTCATCACAGTCTGCCTGGGTCTTAACACTCTTGAGTAATTTGGTGTTATCTGCAAATTTAGTCACCTCACTCTTTACCCTTTTTATAGATCATTAATGAATATGAATGAATAAATATTTTATTATGCGTGGCCATTGGCCATTGCATGTCAAGATTACAAGTTACCAGAATACAGACCATTAGCTATCAAGTTAACAGATTGCCAAATACAATAAGATAAAATAAAATCCTTCAATTATATAACTTCAACGAGTTGTTTAACCCAAAACAAATGCAGCAACCCACCCATGAGATAATTACATTTGAAATACCTCACAAATTAAAACATGTAGCATATTTAGATGCACACTGTGAACTCTGATGAAGTAATTACACTTCAATTCCTCCTAGTCCATATAAGTTAAGGACTAACTTGGACAGGTTTAAATGCCATAAAGTTTTTCCTACTATAAAACATATGAACCAAAAAGCGAGCCATATGTTAAACAATATTGGTCCCAGTACTGACCCCTGAGGCACCCTGTTGTTTACCTCTCTCCAACTTGAAAAATGACCATTTATTCCTACCATTTGTTCCCTATCTTTTAACCAGCCGCCAACCCACAGAACTTTTCTTCTTATCTCATGACTACTAAGGCCCTTTTTACACAGATGTTCTAACACCGATAAAATGGGTGTTACATTTTATTATACATGGTACAGGGCAACACTGCAGCCCTGAAACATGGGACATTTTCACACAAGATGCCTCAACCCAGTTTTGCTGGGTGGAGATGGGTGGAGGTGTCTGTGTAAACACTACTTGCGGTGGGTGTAGGTGTGTGCATGCTCCCGCGCAACACCCATCTCTAGCCACGGAGCAATCGGCAGTGGAGTCCGTTTTGGGATAATGGTGGCAGATGGTTCAGAATCTTCAGTAATGGCAGTGACTGCTTCATCGGGTTCAGTGAAACTGCCTGCACTGGCAGGGTAATTTAAACTTCTGGCTCTTGCCTTGTCAGTGGCAGCTTGGGAGCTGGCAAGTGGGAGGTGGGAGCCAGGGACTGGGAAGTGGGAGTTCAACTGTTCATGAATTCTTATCGACAGGGTCACCATCCTTCCCATCCCCCAAACCTGTAGCTTAGGCTTCATCTTTGATTCACCTCTACATCAACTCTGTTGCCAAATCCTGTCGCTTCTCCCTCCATAACATTGCTAAGATTCTCCCTTTTCTCTCTGTCTCCTCTGCCAAAACCCTTGTTCATGCCCTGGTCATTTCTTGCCTTGGTTACTGTAACCTCCTTTTCACTGACCTCCCCCACTCTCACCTTTCTTCCCTTATCTCCATCCAAAACTCTGCTGGTCATCCACCTTGCCCATTGCTTTGACCACATGCAGCCCCTCCTCTCCTCTCTTCACTGGCTCCCTCTTCCTGAATGAATCCTGCACAAGCTCCTAGTCTTCACCTATAAAGCTCTTCACAAACTTGCTCCCCCCTACCTCTCTGCGCTAATTTCCCTTCATGCTCCAGTCCATGAACTCCGCTCCTCCTCTGTCTCCTCTCTCACCCTCCCACAGCTCCCCTGCTCCTCTAAACACCTTTGTCCCTTGTCCCTAGCTGCCCCCCACATCTGGAACTCCCTCCCTGCCCACATTCATCTTGCCCCCTCCCTTCATACATTCATACTCTCCTCAAGACCCACCTCTTTCGCTCTGCCCTCCCCGACTCCTCACTCCTCTCTCCTAACTCCTGCTGATACCCTCCATCCAGTACAATCTGTTACCTGAGGTCTGTGTACTCATATCCTCACCACATGGACCAGCCAGCCATCATTCTTGATGTAACCAAGCCAAGCATGTGCACCTGAGACCTCGTATGCCTGTGAATGTTATACCCCTTGTAGTTCCTTCTGTTCCCTTTCCTTCATCCCCCTCCCCCCCGTCTCTCAGATTGTAAGCCCTAGGGCAGGGACCATGTCTAGTCCTTTACTTTGTAAAGTGACAGGTACATTGCTCGTGCTATATAAATGCTTGATAATAATAATAATAAATAAATAACTAACTATGGTGTAAACTTGTGTTCGGTGGTACTCCGTATGGATAAAACAAAATCCTTGGATACCAGTTTACGAGATTTTGACTGTAGTTTAAACATCAGTGTGTGCTCAGATGCTATTTAGGTGGTTCTGAGCATACAGTGCATTCACCTTTGAATGCATAACCTTTGTTTTTAAACCATCCGTTCTAGGTTCCTTCTTTTAAAATGACTGTGATGCAAGGAGGGAGGCAGGGCAGAGCCCTGATTTGGGGAGGCAAGCTGGGCATGTCTCCAGCTCCTTCAACAAGTAAGTAAGTAAGTAAGTAAGTAAATTTATTTTAGGCATTAGCTTATGCCATAGCCATCTTTAACAAGTAAGGAACTGCCTACTGCCCATTGCAAAGCCCTGAGCATATTTTCACTTCACAGGAATTTGCTCTAAGCCATAGCCTTCCCCCTTCCTTTCTCCGATTTATGGAATTCCCTCCACAGTAAATGCACAATGTCTTCATAAATATCTCATGTTCTGATTTACTCCCATGAAATAGAGTGGGAAAAGTTACTGCACCTCCATGCAGTTCATAGAGGAAGCAACAAAAGCCTTCCATTCCCCTTTTAAGGATCAAGTAAAATTGCAGTCGTTTCCCCTCCATTCAGCCCGCTCTCTGCTTAAATTGGCTCTACTGAGTTTAAACTCAACTGAGTTGCTTCCCAAATCGCATCAAGCTTCCCGACGAGGGAAACGCCTTTAGAAAGCAACTCAGTTGAGTTTAAACTCAGTAGAGCAATGAACCTAGCCATCTGGCTCAACACAGCCTCTCTGTGAAAACTACTGTGCTGGGGTGGTGTGGTAGCATGAGGTAGCACAAGAGAGGTAGCATGATCTTGCTTGTGAAGGGGAAACTGAGGCACAGAGCACATAGCTGGTTTTTCAAGAACATAGAATCTTAGGAACAGCAACACTCATACATTGGCATTTTGCTACTTTGTATTTATAATAAGCTTCTTTCTGTATTGATTATTTCAGGCTGTCTCAGAATCTGGATTCCATTGTGATTTAAGGAATTCCTCCCACCATCACTATTTAACAGCTTGGTACTCTCCCAGTTGTAAGACTGTACAGAGCCACTCAAAGAAGAACAGAAGGTTGCTATCTTGTAAACAAGGTTCTTCGAGATGCCTTCATACATTCTTACAACACCCACCCATCCAGCACCACAATGGAATTTGGGCTTGAAACTGATGGTTGAGAGTGGGGTGTGCCTTATATAGGTTGTGAGGTCACATGGTAAAATTTGCATATGGATAGGGACTGGAAAGCCTGGACAACACACAGCCATGTAATGAGAGGGGATTCTGAGTTTTCATGGATGTAGGAATCTAGGTGCAGAATCCTGAAAACCAAAGACCTAAAGTCAGTCAAAAAAAGACCAGAACAAATGGAGAAACTAAGAATATTGAATAAAAATAGCCTTTTTTTAAAAAAAAAGGTATCACATACTTTGCTAACACTCTCCCATTTTACATTTTTGGGGAAAATGAGGCTGTGAGAGTGTGACTTACACCTAAGGCCGGCTATCAAGTTCATATGTGAGAAAGCATTTAAACTCTGGTCTCTAGTTCCAATTTTAGCACATTAGCCACTAGGTTATACTGGTTCACAAAGTAGTTTAACTTCAGATTATACCTTTTATTGGTCTGTCTTCTGTTCAGTGAGCATATGGGAGATTTTTGAGTTATGCAGAGCATAACTTTCCCATTTGGTCCACGTTACAAATCACCAGCCTTTCAAAAATCAAAAGATCACCTTAAAAATCCTGAGATAATTTAATGGCCATATGTTGTCACGGACACCCTCTTTGGATGAAATTTGAGTTATTGCCTTATGTTCCACTTACCCAGAAGGGTTACACTGTTCAACATTACAATGCGGCAGCAGAGGAAAAACCCAGAAGTTTACATTCTCAGAAGAGCAATACATTACCAGCAAAAACAGCAATTAAAATTGTAGCATGATGGGTAATTTCAGATGTTACGAAAATGCCTTTCACCACAGTGGATCACAGTGGATCCCCTGTGGTGGAAGCATTCCCGTGAATGTCTGTTTGACCCCCACCAGATGTTCACCAAATTGAACTCTGGCGGGGGTCAAACGTAACTATGGTTTTGGACCTCCGGCTGGCCGGAGGTCTAGAACCATGGTTAGCTTGGCCACAATCCAGAAAGGGGTAAAAGTAACATCAGTTACCTTGTCCCGGTCTGGAATCATGCCCTGAACCACGCTACTGGATAGGGCGCAGTGGCCTTATTGGCCGCTCCACCCACCCGTCTCCCCATGGGCAGGTAGCCGAGGGAGCACGGGGGGGCAGGGCTGTGCGGCCGCACGTCATGCTGTGTAGTACCGCCCTTCCCCAATTCCCCACAGTAATGGAGGCAGCACGTCTGAAGGACAGTCAGCTTCATCACGGACTGGGATCTGAGAGGGATCCTAGTCCGGGGTTCAGCGTGGCAGGCCTCTGGGTCCGTCATGTCTGAAATTACCTGATGGGGGAAAATGGAAATTTACCAACAAAAAACCTCCGGTTTAAGAGAATAGTTAAGGCTCTCAAATATTTACTAACCAGAAACCTTTTGTTCCAGAAAACAGTTGAGGCACACAAAAATTAATAAACCAAAAACCTCCAGAAAAAGAAAACAGTCCAGGCACACAGAAAAAACCCAACTGTGCTCCAAAAAGCAAAGAAATTAAAAATTAAGGCTCACATTAGAGAACAAAAATTTAGACTCTGCCTTAACTTGCACTCCATGAAAGACCCTCAGTGGATTTACTTTGATGTTTCTCTCCGTATACTTATTGCTTCTGTTTTTACTATGCTGACTGTACTCTGACTGAGTATTGTGACTTGTCCTTGATATTTAGCAGTGTCTGACCTTTTACGGACATGATAATGTCTAAAATGAATTCAGTATTTTTACAAAGGGTGATTTTTTCCAACACAGATCATGCTGTTTCATGGAGGCATAAAATGTCTGAGGTTATGGTGATCTGTAGCACTGTCGTGTATTGCTGTACTTTCGTGTACATGTTTTATTCACGAGGGTGGAATACTTTCATTTGTTATTCCTTGGGAGATCAGTTTCAAGTACACATAATTTCAGTGGGGTTCCATTTTCATGGACCCCAAGTTAAGGTGAGAGTCTATTTTTATTTTCTAATGTGAGTCTTCATTTTCAATTTCCTTGATTTTTGGAGCACAGTTGTTTTTTTTGTGTGTGACTCGACTGTTTTCTTTTTCTGGAGGTTTTTGGTTTCTTATTTTTTGTGTGCCTCAACTGTTTTCTGGAACTGGAGGTTTTTGTTTAGTAAACTGAATAAATACTGGAGGTATAGTATATCAGCTGGAATGTCTTTATTCACGTGCTTATTAACAATCTCATAAAATCCTAATAGGTTAGTGAGCCATGATTTACCTTTGTTAAAGCCAAGCTGCTTTTTACCCATCAAAATATGCTTTTCAATATATCTAATAATTCCATTTTTAACAACGGTCTCTACTAGCCTGCCCAGTACTGGTGTCAGGCATATCAGTCTGAAGTTTCCAGGGTCACCTTTGGACCTCTTCTTAAAAATTGGGGATACATTTGCTAACTTTCAATCCTCTGAAACAGAGGAAGATTTTAGAGATAAGTTACATATTACTGATAGAAGTTCAGCAATTTCAAATTTGAGTTCTTTCAATACCGTTAGATGAATACCATCAGGCCCAGGTGACTTGCTACTGTTTAAAATATCGATATACAATAAAGCCTCTTTTGGCATGATAATTCCCGATAATTCATCAGATTCCTCAACAATAAAAAATAGTTCTGGTGTGGGTATCACCCCAACATTCTCTGCAGTAAAAACTGATGCAAAGAACTGACTTAGTTTCTCACGAACGGTCTTGTCATCTTTGAACACCACCTTTGTTCCCTGATAATCTAGTAGACCAACTGCCTCTCTAGCAGGTTTCCTGCCTCTGATGTACTGGATCAAAGATGCCCTCTGCTGAAATAGAAAAAGCAAACAGCTGAGAACTGAATCTGATGTTAAAAATGCTTAAGTGTAAAGATGCCACAAGAGATACAATGGTTTGTGAAGCAGGAATAGAATATAGTGACTAGGCACCCCACCTGATACTGGATGTGGTTCAGTAGGACAGAACTATCCATATAATTGAAGTCTACTGCAGCGAAATCAAGTGAGAAGAAAAGATGACAAGAATGGGTGGACAGTGGCAGATTTTGCCAGGCTCAGTAATTTATCCCTCACCCTCAAATGATGTTGATGGATATGGTTCTGTTGAGTTGGGAGGGTCCAGCTACTGCACCAATTATATGAGATGGGAAAGGAAATGGTAAATTGTTGGGTTTTCAAAGGAGTATTATTACAAAGAGTAGAAAATTGGTGGAGATTAATATTCCATTTATATGTTTAGAGCTGTAAAATGCTCTAATAAGAGTTAGTAAATGTACAAAAAAATAACTGTAAATAAAGTAAATATAAACATTGGGACACAAACATAGGTTTTTTAAAAATATAATTTATACTTTTCCCCCTCATAACATTAAATGCGTCTTAACATCTTTCATGGTGTAATAAAGCTGTAAACAAAATGGGAAGACGTATTTGGAACAAAATTCTGCTCACAGAATGGCCATAAACATGAGGAAACTATTAGACTTCAGTTTTCAGTAGTTCAAAATTCTAAGATTTGATTTTTAAATGATGAAACATCCAATAACCCAAATGACCCTGTGCAAACACATACATGGTATAAATTATTTTAAATGAAAGCACGAAAGTTATTTGTTCAGCTGTGTTAGTGGCTGGAAGGTTAGGAACAAAAGCTATTATTGTTCAGTGTATTTTTTCACAGGAAATAGACAGTGGCAAACATACAGTAGTTCAACACATGAGATCAGAGACACAGTTTTTATAGTAAACTAAAAACAGATGTTGCGAGGGCTCAAGACCTTTACAGAAATTATTAGTTATGTTTGCCTTTGAAAGCAAAGAAAGTTTACAGAGAGCCATGTACCTGATTAAGAAAAAGACGGGTTACAAAAGCTATGAGAGTATTAACTCATTCTAGTAAAAATATTTGTCATACAAAGCCTGACTCTTTTATTTAAGGGGGTGTATGCAAGAAGATTATTTGAACATTACCTCAAGCTTTTTAAGCAACCATTTTTGTCAAACAATAATTTGCTTGCTATTACTTTATGTAACAACATTCAAAATAAGACATAACTACAATTTTGGAATAGTAAGGGCCCAATTGTGCAATTCTTATGCATGTTAGAATACATAAGAGATCAGCTGTAACAAAAGCAAGCATTGCAGATTCTTATTTATTTAATCAAATTTATATTCTGCCCTTCCCATTATGGGTCAGGGTGGCTTACAATCAATACAAATGTCTTTAAAAATACCCTTAACCCTCCCACAACCCTTACCTACCTC
>QEPC01005778.1:1613638-1625446 GCA_003113815.1 Sphenodon punctatus
TGGGCCCAGGCCACGTAAGGCTTTAAAGGTTAAAACCAGCACCTTGAGTCAGGCCTGAAAGACAGTAGGCACTTAGTGCAATGCTTGGAGCACTGGTTGAATGTGCTCACTGCAGCCCATCTCAGTAAGTAGACAGACTGCCACATCAATATGAGGCGGGCAGTGAGAGATGGCAGTTCAATTGATTGATTGATTGATTGATTGATTGATTGATTGATTGATTTCTACTCCACCCCATCCAGCCTCACGGCAACTCAGGACAGCTTACATAATTTAAAACAGATATACCGCCCCCTCAAAAGGTTGTTTTTTTTACAAAAACAATAAATACATACATTGCCAATCATGGTGAATTATGGTCTGGGCCTTGGAGAGGAGCCAGGTGTCCCCTCAGTGATCTGATAGAGTTGGGCAGGATGATAATTAACCGCAGCATCAAGGGCAAGCAGGCCCAGCAGGCAGAGCTGGGCGTAGTGAAGCACTGCCTCATCCAGGATATGTCCATCCGGTCGAATTTCACATATCTCATGTTGGAGAGTCTGGTAGACCAGCAACGTATCCTATATAAGATGGCCTTGGATGGGGACACTGGGATGGGGTGGACACAATGGGACAGAAGGTGTCTGTCCTTAAACCATTTATGAATGTGATGAAGATTCTGAGCACCGCCACTGCCATCCTGAGCTAGGTAATCCCCATGGTGCATTTCCTGAGCAAGATGTTGGTGAGCTTCTTGAGGGTGCCTGAGTTGCCAGAGGAACAGCACCTCTTACTAGAGGTGGTGGGCCTGGTAAAGAGGCCTCAGGTAGTGATTAGGAGCAGCTAGAGCCCCTGATAAAAAGAAGTATGTCCTGGCGATGGTCTGTGACACCTGCTTGAAGGGGACTGTGGCAGGCCACTTCAGCACCTTCACCCTCTATAAGCAGGTACTGATAGAGAGGGTGCGTTGGGAAGAGAGGGGCTTATGCCAGGACCGGAGGAGTGATGCAGGGGGATGTGGCAGGGCAGAGGAGTCAGAGAACATTTCTAGAAGCAGCAGTGCAGTCACCCCCCGCCGGACCACCCCTGGGCAGGATCTCTGGGCACATGCTGTTGTGGTGGTTATGGGAGGCATCCACAGTGGCACCTGTTCCTACAGGTCTGATGGTGCTGAATTGGTGCTGGCTCAATACTTGGAGGAGTAAGTGGAGGATCCCTGCAGCGATCTGTTGATCTACTGGGTCCACAAAGGCCGGGTGTGGCATCCCCTGACCAAGGTGGATCAGGAGTTACTAAGCTGCCCACCAACCAGCGTGCTGAGTGAGTGGGTCTTCTCAATGGCAGGGGACATTGCTTGTGTTTGTCACCTGTGTTGGTGGAGCAGATGGTATTTCTAAAGATCATCAGCTTGCCACTGCTGGGATTCCCTGAGCTACCCTATAGGATGGAGTAAGAGGCACACTGCTGTCTTCTCAGCTCTTGTGTGTGTGTGTGTGTGTGTGTGTGTGTGTGTGTGTGTGTGTGTGTGTGTGTTGAAGTTGAAGCGAGATCCCCATGCACTTGGGGTGATGCTCAATGACCTCCTGCTCCCCTAGGGCATTCCCTGCAAGTTGAATGACAATAACAATAACTGTGCCTGCCAAATTGCAGATCATGCTGGACCACCTGCCTTCCTGCTGCTGCTGCCACCCACCACTGCCTGCCTACCTGTCTCCCTCTTGTGTGCCAATGTCCTCCGGACACCCTGGGGAATTCCCTGCAAGACGACAGACTCCCCCCACACACACACACATTTGGAGTGCTTCCCAGGAGGGATGTGCAAACAGAATGCAGTTCGGATGTTCGACTGTTTGGTTGTTTGGTTCGGGAACTGAGTTCAGGTTTCGTCATTCGGTTCGGGAACCGAGTTCTGGTTCGGCTGTTCAGTTCAGTGGAGTTCGGTTTGGCCAAACATTTGAAAATTGGTATCGATATCGGTGCCGATATTGATACCGATTTAATTTTGAAGATTTTATTTTTGGTACTGGTATCATTTGGCCCTGAGACACTAATAAGTTTGTTATTTTTATGTCTTGTTATATTGTTAATGTTTGTTTTTAAAAAAGTTTTTATAAAAGTTATATCTGTTATCAGCTGAGTTTGACCTGTCCAATCTTTTACCCCTCTGTGCTGCCTTACGGATAGCAGACCGACCTCTTCTACTTCCTTTCTCAATGTCTTCCAACCCAAAGAATGCACACAAAGATTCAGTTCGGAAGTTCGGTTTGGTCATCCGACCAGACTGAGTTCAGTCTGAACTCCGAACATCCGAACCACGTTTGCACATCCCTACTTCCAATGTCCTCCTGCCCCCCTCGGGCATTCCCTACAAGTTGAAGTTACACACCAACACACCTGGGGTGCTTTCAATGACTGAAGGCTGTACCAAACTGCCTATGTTTGCCTGCCATAGTGCCAGTGCTTGCTAGTGCCACCACTACTGCTGCCTAGTGTCTGCCTACCAGTCTCTCTCTCTCTCTCTCTCTCTCTCTCTCTCTCTGTGATGTCCTCCTGCCACCCTGGAAACTGAGATGGACCTTCAAGTGACTTAATCTGCATTGTCAATGCCTGTTAAATAAAACAAAATGTCAATTACTTGTAAAATCGGGACCATTCAACCAATCTTTCTGAAAGATAACAGGGATAATATCGTGGGTGATGGGTACAATCTTGCCAAATCCCATCCAAATTGGATGGCAGATAAAGAGGTTACAGCCAGAAATGGGTTTGCAACTTTTGTTACAATCACAAAATACAAATTACTCATAAAAAAGTGCCCTTTATCCACTACATATGAAATTTGGCAGGTATGATCCCTTAGTTGTGTGGTAGAACATTTCCAAACTTCATCCAAATTGGATGGAAGACAAAGAACATAGAGCTAGAAATGCATTTCCCACTGAAACCAATGTAAAATAAAAATGAAAGTAAAAATGAAAATGAAATATAATTATGAAAATACATATGAACACAAATGACATTTTGATAACAAAACCAAAAGCAATAACCAAAACTAAAATAAAATTCTGTGCACATCCCTAGAGAATGGAATGCATCAGCATTCACACTATAAAGTTCTGTAGAATTTAACATTCCCCACTATATCCCACGGTCACTCTAAAGAGATAAAGGCAACTTTTTCATAGCTTGAAGCAATCAAATTGTCATCCACTTCATGGTTTCAATACTGCTATACCACTCCTGATGTATGCTGATGATGCGGTTCTGGTTTCCAGAACTCCAATTGGTCTCCAAAAAGCTCTTGATACTTTTGCAAGAGTATGTGACCACGATCAACTGAATTTAAATCATTGCACTTCTAAAATCTTGCGTTGTGGAAAAAGGGGAAAACTGCGTCACTAAGAGGTAAAAGGTATGCCTCTTGAAGTGGTGAAAGAATATAGATATTTAGGGGTTATTATCTCTTCGGCCCCTTTCTGTACTAGGCATCATGGCTTTTTGAGATCTAAAATTTCCTCGGTCATATCTGCAATTTGGAAAAAATTTGCCTCTTTTGGTTACAACTCACAGCTTTCTGTTGTACATTTATTTGATGCCAAAGTCTGCTCAGCTATTTTGTATGCAGCGGCAGTTTGGGGATATGAGGCTATGGAGGAGTTTTCTTGTCCCGTCAATAAATTCCTCCCTAGACTTTTGGGACTGCCAACATTGATGCCCTCATATTTTCTTACACCCTTTTCACACAGACACTCGAACACCGATAAAGTGGGTGTTACATTTGATTATACATGTTGCAGGGCTACAGGTGTGGTCTATGGATGCCCTGCAACATGTATAATAAAATGTAACATCCATTTTATCAGTGTTAGAATGTCTGTGTGAAAAGGGTGTTAGAATGAAAACAGATGTGGTCAACTTAACAACTGTAGTCAAGGTAGCTAGTCTCAATTATTGGTTTAAATGAGCAGCCCATTCCCCTAACAGACTTCCTAAGATATGTTATTTGGAAGATCAGACTTGTTCACCAGATAATAGATTGCAATGGCTACATTCTGTTGTTGAGTCCTTAGATACTTGTGGGATTGGACATTTATTTGCTGAACAGGATAGGTTTTTCCCACTCCAAGTTTGATCAGAAATCTGGCAGACACTCACAGATATATCTAGGCAAGATAATGTGGGAGCTGACAGATTTTCTAGGATTGCGCCTTCATATGTTCTGTGGGCATTGGAAAAGGGACCGACGGTCCTTTTAAGTAGAGATCTTCGTTATAAGCTCAAGACCACATTATGTCACTTACATTGTGAACAGATGCCCACAGCTGTTTTAGTAGGGAGACGTTGTGGTGTCCAAAGGAACAATAAACGCTGCACTTGTTCCCTGGGGTGGGAGGACTGAGACAATAATACATTATGTTATGCAGTGCTATCATTTTTTTGATATTAGGAAATCACTGCTCCATCCCCTCTAGAAGTGTGTTTCTTATTTGAGTGCTCAAGAGAAGTTGATCTGACCCTTACAGAATGATGACCCATATGTTGTAAGCCAACTGGCCTTATTTGCTTATAAGGATGAGGAACTTAGGAAAAAGTATGCCCTGATATACATTTCCTTACCTGTTTACCCCTATGTTTGTATGATTGTTCTTGTATTTATTTTTTGCTATTTAGATTATGTTATTTGATATTCTGTCATTTATTTCTGTGGGCCAGGGTGAAAGACAGAGCCTTCAATAAACTTGAACTTGAAGGGGTAAAGGCAATCCAGCATCCCACCTCCATATGTAGGCATGCAATCAGGTCCCATGTAATCAGAACCACACTTAAATATGCTGCACAAGGATGCTCCATCAGACCCATCCTCAGCAAGTGGGATGTCGGGCAGAGGAGAACAGCCATCAGGTACATTTTAACCTATTTATTTATTTATTTAATCAGTTGTCTATCCCAGCCTTCCCCTAAGGCTCAGGGTGGCTTAGCCATATAGATGCGGCCCCCTCACTGGATGGGATGGTGAAAAGTGTTCCTGGCTGCCGCCACACCCTGGTGTTTCAGGTGCGGAAAAGGTTCCAGAGGCATCAGCCAGGGTGCACTCAAGGAGGGCCCATGTCATTGATATGAGCCATGCATGTAGCCCTAATCCTTGTGAGCATGCCCTCATCCCTGCTGCCATTCCCATCTGCCCATCCAGTCTTGGCTCCTTTGGTTTTCCTTCCTCCACGTATGTGTCAGGCAGGATGGCCATGGTAAGGGAAGGGCAGGGAAACAAAGTGACCAACTGTTGTGACCAAACCTTGTATTATGCACCACTGCACTTTTGAACTGTTCATCCCTTTCCCATCTCCATCTCCAGTGTTGGATGGACTGTGGTCCAGGAGATGGCACAGTGCACACTCCTCCTTGGAGCAATGTCTCAGGAGCTCAGATGGATTGGTAAGCCAGCCATAGATTTCTGAACACACATAATCCCCTAAACCCTAGTTTGGAACAAATGTGACTGTATTGATGGAGACATAAGAACATGGACTAAACCCTGACCAATACCCCTTCCATCCCAGATGTGCTGTGACTTAGCTCTCTGATCCCGATTGCATTCTCCCAATCCCTTCCCACGCCAGCTACCCTGACCGCCTATGTTGAGGTCCTGAGGAAAGGATAACAGTTCCTGCTCTGAATATGGACAGCTGGCATTCTGCTTATTGGCCCAGTTCTTGTCCCCACTCCTTTGGTTGGGTGAGGCTATAGGTCTCCAACTGCCCCCATTCTATCCCCCATATAGAGCATTGATTATGCATCATAATGGCATGCTTAAAATCTCAGGGAACCTATGGTTCATCTTAAACCTTCACAGTTCAGGAACTCTGGGACCAACAGCAGGAGGATACTACAGCCACAGTGTGGGTTCTGGCTGATATTGACAGAAACATCCAGTACATCAGCCATCAGTTCCAACAGCTGTTGAGGGCCCAGAGTGCTCTAAGAAGCAGGGGTCAGGGCCACACAAGGGGAGCATCCTGAATGGTCATTGTCCGGTTATGCTCTGTAGTTGTGTTATATACTGTTGATATTAGTTTGTCTTACATATGTTACTGTTATTTTGGTTTTTATATTCAGAAAAAAATTATTGTTTGTGTTGACTAGTGTTGGCAGGGGCGGTGCACATTGCAGGGAACCAGGGGCATTGTCCCTCCTGGCCCAACCCCCCTTCACAAGCTCTTCATGCTTTTAAAAAGAAAGAAAAAAAAAGAAACAAAAAAACCCCCTTACTTGAGTCCCAAAGCCACCGCCCCCCCGAAAGGGGGGGAGGAGGGGAGTCAGCAACCCGCTCCAGACTTGCTCTGAGTCCTCCACATTCAGCAATCCGCTGATCAGTATCAGCTGAGTGCTCAGTGTTGTTGTTGTGCCTCCCTTGGCACATGTGCAGGCAGGAGCTGAGGGGGTGGGGGCCAGTGCCTCCTGCTGAGCCTGCTCTAAGGAGTTCCTTAAGGGACAAAACTTTATAAATGCAATTTGGGAAGCTGGGCTTAGAGCTCATGCTGCCTGCCTGAATAGGGGAAAGCACTTCGCTTTTCCCATCAGTGGGGGCAGTGTTCCACAGAGCCCTATGGGCTGCTGTGGAAGATGCTGTCTAGACTGTACCTCAAACGCCGAGGCAATGTGTGCCTGTGCACAGCTGCTGCTGCTGAGGGCTCAGGCTGCCTGCCTGTACCCCCACCCACCCCCTAGGGTGGGGTTAAAAGAGAGCTCTCCTCTTTTGGCATGTTGGTGATCTGTGCCATTTTGGTGGCGAGAGAGTTCAGGCTGGCCTGGCTTGTTTGTGGCTTTGTTACCCCACACTGCTGCTGTACCTGCATCAGACACATACCCATTGATGAGTTAGTTATTTTGCTGGGAGACACTGGTGAAAATAGGGCTGGGGGTTAAGGGGGCTGCTGGGGAAAATGGGGCTTCAACAGAGTTGTAACAGTGAAGCGTGTTTTGGGGGACAAGTGGAATTCCTTGCTGCTGCTTTTGTGGTGTGCTAAGACTTCACATAATATGGTTCAGTTGGTTTAAGATCTGGTTTGCTTTTGCTTGTTCTGTGTTCGTGTTTGCATGTGCATTGCTAGTTTTCCCCGCTCCTCTCTAAAACCCCTCAAGCATGTGCAAAGGAAGTGACCATTTTCTGGTGCCCCCACTGGCAATGGTTGAAATTGGTCTCTTTCTTGACTGTTTTTGACGTAAGCAGTCTGCTTTCTGTTTTACGGGTGGGGAACCAAAATGGCCCCACCCTTTGCAGTTTGGTGGGATGTTGTGGCAGGCTTTTTCACTAATGGCTAGTCCTTGCATAAATGCTATGCGTTTAGTTGCAGTAGAAGCTAGCTCTTACATTGCAACAGATCTGTGGAGCATGTTTTGGGGGACAAGTGGCAATCCTCGCTGCTGCTTTTATGGTGTGCTAAGGACTGCACATAACATTGTTGCCTTAAGATGGTTTGCTTTGCATGCTCTTTGTTTGCATGATGCATTGCTGCTTCCCTTCTCCCCTTCCAAGCATGAGTAGAGAGGCCATTGTGTAAATTTGTGGGTCTACCGGTCATGGCTACTCTTTTTTTTAAATGGTCACTTTGCTGTTTCACTGCTGCTCCCTGCTGGAAAGTAGTTTCTGGCCTCTCTGCTTGTAACTGTGTGCCTGGGGTTTCGTTGAGAAATAGAAATGCATTGTTTAAATTTTGATGGGGCTGGCTTGGTGGCAGCAGAGGCCTGCAACTGGCCAAGCTTTTTAAAAAGGCCTGTTTGCTTGGACAGGCTGCTGGGGATACTGTGTAGCTACTAGGGATGCTGGTCTGGATGGACCTGGTTTGGTGGCAATACAGCCCTAAAACTGGCCACACTTAAAAAAAAAAAAAGACCTGTTTGCTGGGACAGGCATTTGACTGTTCTGGATAAGGTGTAGCTACTAGGGATGCTGGTCTGGATGCGCCTGCTTTGGTGGCAAAGCAGTCCTGAAACTGGCCAAACTTTTTTTAAAAATGTCTGTTTGCTTGGACAGGAATTTGGCTGCCAGGGATACAGTATTGGTACTGGGGATGCTGACTTGGATGGGGAGTGCTTGGTTGCTATACAGGTCTGCAACTGCTCTCCTTGTGAACAGAGGAGAAAGTAGGTAGGAGTATGGCAGAAGAGAAGGGTTCAGACAACAAGGAGACCTCTTTCCCCTGTCCCCCACTGAACCCAAATCTTTCCCCTTCCTCTTCTCATGCACCAAAACCAAACCCTTTCCCTCCTACTTCTTCTCTGTTCTGTCCTTCTCTTCCCTTTCATTCTCTTCTGATTTGGCTTGTCGCAGGACAGGGAGCTAACTCCAAGTTCTCCAAGCCAGAAGGAAGGCTAATCCCAAAGCCGACTCCTTCAAAAGACTACAGGTGGCCAAGGATGCCATGAAAATCAAGGATTCGACAGTTCAGGATAAAGGTAGGTGATGAGCAATGTAATCTATTTTTGTAGCCCGCTATGGTTAATTTGGACCCGGTAGGAAAGAGAGAGTAAGAGGGCTCTCTGTCCCCCAGTGGTAGTGTTCACACAGCAGCAAGTAGTTCCCAGCATTAGCTAATGTAATGTCCATTCAATGTTAACCCTGGGAACTCCTTGCTGCTGGGTTACGCCATGTCACTGGCTTACCATTGCCCTGGCTCCGCCTGCCATTGTCCTGGCTCCGCCTACCATTGCCCTTGCTCCACCTCTAGGCCAGGCTCTGCCTACTGTTTCCCCGGCTCTGACCCAACCTCAAAACCCACCAACCGCCACTGATCGTTGGTATTATTCCTAGTTTGGGGGGAGGCGTAGTCTTCACTCTACAAGTTTGGTGCAGATTGTGTGTGTAATAACCACCACCTTTTCAGTTAAGAGGTGTACATCCATGCATACTGTCCCTTGCAGTTCCCCTACGTTCCTCATTTCCCACCGCCTCCAGGTGTGAGGGTTTATTGTGTCATGGGGGTGGGAGGCGTGATGGCATGGAGGGAGGCACATGGACACACTGTGATAATAGTTCAAATAGGTTTACTATATATACATATCTAAACACAGTTAGAAACATACACACACTATGTACATATATACAGATAAGTTACACATAACAGATTATGTTATCCATTATTTACTAGGGCTGCAATCCAATTAGAAATGTTAGTCAATTAATCGATTAAGACTTTTTGTTGATTAATCAAGTGATTGATCTATCAAGATTTACAAAAATGTACATATATTTACATAAATCTACACAAAGTTGCATACATTTACATAAAATTACATACAGTTATATACTTATGCATACATTTGCTTATATTTGCCTACTTTGCGTGTGTTGGGTAAACTTGCCTTCTGCTGGAACATGTCCCCTTGAGCTACGGACTCAGAACTATGGACTGTCAGAGGGTCCTGGCAGCTATTTGGTCGGGGGACAAATTTTAATGGGTTTTAGACAGGTTGATCGATTAACTGGTTCGATTAATTGATTAGTGGTTGCAGCCCTACTATTTATATGGGGAAAGCTGCCATCTGGCTTATCCATCTGCACAGTGTTGCCCTTCTCACCCCAGAGAGGTGCCTCTACTCCTGGATTGTATGGGCCCTGAACAGGGGCACCGGATGGTGGTGTGGAACGTGTGTGTGTGTGTGTGTGAGCGAGTTGTCAAAAACGGCCCTGCCAGTCTTGCAGATATTGTGTAGGACACAAGCTGCAGAGTTCATCGGGGAGGCAGACCACACCCTGAAATCAGTGTGGCTGGCAGAACTATTTTAGGAGTCTGAATACTCCCTCCACCACACCCTTGGTGGTGCTCAGTCGCCTGTTGAAAAGGCATCCCTCTTTGTTGTGGGGGACGCCAAACAGCCTCATGAGTCAAGGATTAAAGGGGTAGGCCACATCCCCCATGATAATGGGCCCTATGACCACCCCCTTGATGTTCTCCAGGAGATTGGGCTTTAAGTCCCCTTAGTACATGCAGCCACAAAGGGGTGATTGATGGAGGATTTGGACGTTGTCGGTACAGTTGGACCTGCTTCCTATGATGTATACAAAACATCTCTGGTGGTCCATTACCCCCTGCAGTACCATCGAACAGTAACCCTGTTGTTGATGAAGTAATTGTGGCTTTGGAGTGGCTGAATGATGGGGATGTGACTTCTGTCAACAGCCCCAATGCAATGGGGAAACCCCAACCCCCGAAATCACCCCCTGGGGATCAACCAGTTAGACCATCAGGTTCAGCAGCACATCCCGGATGACCTTGCAAACCTCCACTACAATGGTGGCAATAGTGGATTGGCCCACCTCGAACTGTTAGGCCACGGAGCGGCGGGAGTCTAGTGTTGCTATTTTCCATATCGTGATGGTGACACACCTCACCACAGGGATGGGCATCCTCACAACGATACACTTCCAATCCGGTGCCAGTCTAAGAATCTCTGCAATGCAGAAAAGGAGGTACCTGGACATCCTGAAGTTCGCAGTCCACTACTCCTCTCCCCAGGTGGCCTACACCGTCTCCCACTATTCTGTGCTGTGGGGAAGAACCCAGGCACTCCTGGCAGGGTACTGCCTGCTGCAGGGGAACCATGATGCCTCTGGTGTCCTGGAACAGGTAGGCTACTGTCCTCATCAGTTCCTCCATGTAGGCCAGCAACCGCAGCAGCATGCCTTCTTGCTGCAGGTATAGAACCCTACTGAGCCGCCTGACTCTGTGGAGGCAGTGTATGTCACTGCACCACATGGCCTTGCCCACAGCTTGGCTACCGTATTGAGGTACTTGCATACGGCCATGTACCAATCTGCAGAGGTGTCTCGCACCACCTGTAGCACTTTCTTGCTTTCCTCAATGGTATTGAGGAGAGCCTGCACATCTGATAGCAGATCCCACTATCTTGATATCAGAGAGATGGCCATGGTGGTGTCAGACAACATGCCTGAGTTTTTGAAGTGTTGGTGAATTGACCCCTGTGACTGCCTGTCTCACGTCACCTGGCTGATGCTCAACCAGTTATTGGTTGGGATGGTCTATGCACACCTGGAGTCTGTCCTTCCTTGTGTAGTCCCACCATGTCATGGTCCCTCAGTGGTTAATCCAATCCATCTGGTAGAACCTCAGTGGGGTAACAATGTCTCTCACTCATGGAGGGGCAGGGAAAGAAGGAAGGGGGAGGGGAACCAGAAATCCAGGTAACTACATGGTCGGAGGCATGCTTGGGTGGGGGCAGGGCAGAGTTGTAATGGGTGTTCCTCATAGCACCCTTAGAGGCAAGGAGGCTCTGGGGTGTGGTGAGAGTGTGTGGGGAGCAGCAACCTCTGTCTGCGGTGCAAATTCTGGCCATATCCCCAGCTGGACTGTTCTTGGAGCATGCCAGTCAATCCCCAGGTTGCTGCTCCAGGGACAGCTTCCTATTTCCCCAGTAGGTTGTGGCCACAGCCCCACCAACAACCCCATCCCTCATCTCAATGTCTCCCTCTCCCCACGGTTCTCGCAACCTGTGGGGAACATATGAATGATTGAGGCTTGGGGGCCTCATGCTGGATCCCCCTGGAGCTTGCATGGACACTCTTGATGGGAGTGAGCCACACAACAGCCTCTTCTCCCTCTCCCTGGCAGCCTCAGCCTCTCCTCTGTGGGAAGCGTTCCCACTTCACCCATGGAGAGCAGGTGTTGTGGAGGGGAATACAGAGCAAGTCTTGGGGTGGACAATTTGGGTTTGTGGGTTGGTCTATTCAGCAAAGGCTGACGAGAAGTGCAGCATGGGTCCACTGAGCAGACTGACTATGGCTCTGCCTCAGGCTGGTGCCCTGCGTTTGGC